>DWJZ01004491.1:0-15271 GCA_018249125.1 Asbolis capucinus
TATAATAATCCAACCAACATGGGGGTCGGAGACTGTTTGACTAGGCTGAAGGCGCGTGAAGAAAAAGCAAAAATCCCAACTACCGCGTAGGACGGGAATAAGTTTCCAACGTCTGTGTTTCCGTTCGATTACAATGTTTTTCAAGTCAAGAGTGAATAGGCTATTACTAAATTAGTGCGCTTTACCGTCTAACACCACATCGCCACTTACCATGAGGTGAGATAATGGTCAGGCAAAATGTAAAAAAAAAAAAATTCATTACAAACTTTCACCTTCTAAGATTGGTGGTGTGAGCGTTAGTTTTTTGAATGAGCAGGCCTGGATTCGATCCTGTGCGCAAATATATTTTTTAAGTCATGTGTGTAATAAATATTATCACTTGATTCAGTGAAGGTAAATATCTTGAAGAAACCTGCACTCCTGAGAGTGTTCCTTGAAGAACAAGAAAGTGTGACAAGTCTACCAGTACACATAAAATTATCATCGCCACTTACCAGCGCGATCGTCGTCAAGCGGTATCTTATGCGTAGTCTTTATATTGTGAGAGAAAACCCGCACCAACGGGAACACAGTACTGGTACAGTTTTATGAGTAGCAATTACGAAAGAAACTTAAAGTGTCAGATTTGAAGACTTTTGCGAAACCACATAAACAGACGGACTAAGTTTAATAAAAATTCACAATCCTTGTTTGTATGTTTGTTTGTAGAATTATCTACTTTTTTATTTATAATTTATAAGTTAAAAAGCTATTTGTACGATAACTGTTTTATTGGAACTATTTTTGTGAATAATAAATATAATTATCATAATTAATATAATTAAAGTACTAAACTTATAATTAAATTAAAATACTTTATAATTATAATTAAAATACCTTATAAAATATTTACCAAATTCAAAATAGCTTAAATAAAATATTTAAAAGGAGCTTTAATTTATACTATAGCATACAAAGGAAAACCTTGAAGACTTTTCTGGAGCCAATTCTGAACGTAGTACTAGGTCATATTTATCATTAAAATTCATTGTCATCAGGAAGGTTTATGCAAAAATTCATCTCTGTAGTGTAAGAGGAAGTGGGTCTAATCAAGTTTGCAAGATTTGTCCCGAACAAACCAACAAAGTAATACAAACATACACTGCAAGTTAAATAAAACATTGTCAAAGAAATTCTTAATTCGGCTGAATGTTTTCTATTCGTTACCTCATAACTTTTTAATGAGTGTACCGATTTTGATTATCCTTTTTTATTTCATAAATGCTTGTCATTTAAATTTGTGGATTTGGAGTTTTACAATTTTTGAGTTATCTTTCGTCGGAATCGTCCGACTAGTTTCGGACCTGTCCAGGTTCTTCCTCAGGAGCTGTTCCTAACGACAGTGCGCTTGCGACTGTGTTCCTGGACGCGGCGTGCCCTCGCGCACTGCGGTGCTGTCTCGTCGGCTGAGTTCGGATCATTAACAGTACTAATTTTGTATCACATGCTGTGATTCCCTATAAATATAAGAGCAGTTAGTCATGCTACAGTTGAATGTATACTTAGATTAAGCCGTATTCTGTTTCTAATAAATAAATATTTATTTAAGATCATTCGTCAAATACTAAGGTTCACTATGTTATGAAAAACTATGTTGATTTAATTACGAGAGAGAATGGAAATAACTCACGTTGCTTTCAGTTGCGATCGGATTTGAGAAAAAAAAATGTGTTTTAGGTTCTTCTGGTTTTTCTTTTTGAGCCTACTCTGGCTTAGAGAGGCTTAAATTTGTCATATTATTATAAAGCTGATGATATTCAAATCTCTATCGAAATATTAGGCATTAGCAGATTTTTTATGCTTTTGTTATCAATTTAATAATATTTTGTAATTAGGGTTCAGTATCAGGAATTCGTTTAATTTTGTTTATATATATATATAGTACAAATATCAAGTGTATTATCGAATATAGAATAATTGCGTCTGTAAGTAATTAATTTCCTCGTAGACAATCATTTTACTGAATTTGATTTGAAATATACCATATTCGATTCAATGTATTGTTTAGTAAATATATTATCAAGAATAACATTTGTCACCAGAGATTTTGTATAGTTTGTATTAGTTATCTTTAATATTATTTGCAATTAGATAAAACTGTGTGATTAGACACAGCTAAATGGGAATAACGGTAGAGAAATAAATTAAAAATTAGTAATAAACTTAATTTAACATTCAAATTAAGTATAATTTATTTGTTTATAACAAATTTTATAAAAATATTTCACTTAATAATGTTTATGGGGCACGATATGGTGAGTGTCGAATTTGACATCGGCGTGGAATCTGAAAATAAAATGTATTTTAATTAGACCACAGAAGTTGATTATAGATTGTTGACATTATGCATTATTATTTGCCGCATGAACAAGGGATGGTGAATAAAGGTCCTCGAATGGAGACAAACCCTCGGAAAACAGGGTATAGGGCGTCCTCCAACCAGGTGGTTGACGGGTCCAACAGCGGATATCAGCTGAATTCAGAAGGATCAGGACCGGTCTGAGTGGCGCAAATTGTTTTAGGCCTATGTCCAACAGTGGACGTTGATAGACTGATAGATGGATTCGATGTATTACTTTGATAGATATTTAAAAGTCAAACCTAAATTAAAATCCAAATATAAAAAAAAGGTTTCTAGTATTGATAAGGACCTCGCCGAGCGGACTGACGGCCGGTTGGACCGACGACCAGACGGTTGGACGGATATAGGGATGGTTTCCGAATTTTGTATGTATATATTCCTAAAACAGGACTTACCCGCTGTGGTGGTCGCCGTGGTATTTAACCACCCTCTCGGAACCATCAGGTTGGTGCAATGAGTACACTCCCTTCACCACGTCTCCATCACGATGTTCATGCTGGGACTTCATGTCCCCAGTGTGGGGATCCTCAACCTTGTACGCGAACTCGTACTTGGGATGTGTCTGAAAATAGTAGTTAAAGCAATGACGTAATGTTTACGTACAGAGTTTATGTTAGTTATAAAAATAGGTTCTTGAAATAACCCTAAATGTATTTGACATCTGAGATATTTCAGTATAGAAAGGGTTAAGTTCATATTTTAAATGTCATTGCAACCCATAGCTGCCCCACTACTGGGCTCGGGTGTCCTCTTACAATGTGTGGGGTACAGGCCATAGTGCATTACACTGGCCAAATGCGGATTGGTAGATTTCTCGCACCTTCGAGAACTTTATGGCGAACTCTCAGGTTTCCTTACGATGGTCCGTCATCGAAGCAAGTGATAATCTTTTTCTCAATCATATTTTAATGTTTAAATAATATTAAAAAATAACTTACATAGTAATCATGATGTCCGTGGTGACCGTGCACGGGCTCGTGATGTCCGTCATGTTTGTACAGGTGCTGGGAGGAGTATCCGTGGCCGTGACCGTGGCCTCCGTACTGTGCCGATACAGCGGCTAGGACAGCAGCGATACACAGGACCTGTATGAGTAATTTATTTTATGAGTTCTTGTAAAATTATATTCAAATATTTTCATTGTAATATTTTAAGAAGTTAAATTGAAATAAATGGATACAATAAAAATATATCCTCATACAACAAAAACGCAGTGAATTCTGAATTCCCTGATGTCTAGGCAGGAGGAATGTGTAAGCACATCGTTATGTTACAGACAATTGAGACACGAGAATTAAAATTTATCTACGAAAATTCTTTTTTGGCCAGGATAAATTCTACAAAAGTATGACTCAGCTAATCGGGTACCAATAACTAAGAGGTATTAATGAGAATCCAATTGTCGAGGTCACTTATATCCTTCTGAAGAATAACCTGATTAGCATTATTGACCACTTCACCATATTGAACCAGTGTAGGTTGGTAGAGAATGTAAACTACATCTTTCTCCGTATCCATTATACACAATTCCCATTTTATTTCTTTTACCTGTCCTTGTTAGATTTTTTAGATTTTTGAGGGCATTTGGTATCATTATTGTGTTATTCAGTTCCATCGACTGATACATGCTTCTCTGTACATGCAAATATTTGAATAAGTGAGTATATCTAATGTCCAGGGTGGTGGTTTCTTACCATACGGTGACCTATTTGTTTAATTGAATGTTTAAAATAAAAAATCGATTTTTTTTTACCTTCACAAACATTTTTAGTTTTTATAATATAAACTGTTGTTGTACCAAAGTTGTGTTAACAACTGATACTGGTTGACAACAATCATGTTCTTATATATCATAGACAATTATTACGAGACAAGGTTATTGTTGTGAACTAACCGTTTTGTGGTTCACAGTAGCATTGTATTGCTCAATGTAAGTTTACGGAATAAACAGTGATTTGGTCTAAGAACTTACTGAATGTAAAAAATGTATACAGGGTGTCTTATTGACACAAATCTGACAAAGAAGATAACCTACATTTAATTATATATTTTTTTATTTTAACTTGTCACGACATAGGCTTAAAAGGGGCATGAAAGTAAATTTCTCAAAGTACAATATATATATGTAGTTCTATACTTTTTACACTTTGAAATGATATGCGTGTGAGTATTTGTAGTAAGAGATGAAATTAAAACTGTTCTACACAGACGTGGTCAATACAAAAGTTAGTATGAAATATTATACGTAAGCTGGAGGATTATGAATATTTATCTATTAGATATATTTTAAGTAACTTTAGAAATATATAATGTACTTGATTGGATAAAGGAACCACGCTGTCCATTAGGGGTAGAATTTGGAAAAATCCTTTCTTATCGGATGTCTACGTCATACAAAGTATGTACGTATCATATTTAAAATATTTCATTCAGAGTATTTCATATTCAATTAGTATCAATTAATAAGTTCATGAGTAGTTCAAAAGCAATTCATATTAAAAGTATCATATTTAAATGTGGTCAGATACTTTAATTTTAAACGGGACAGATAGGTTAATTACGGTTTTGTCAAAAGCAGATTTTATCTTGAAGGCAAAACAAATCAAAATTGTGACTATACCTAATTACGTAGTGTATGTAATAATTACTCAGTAGTCAACGTGCAGGAATGTAAAAATTAACCATTTCTATTGATTGTTATACTTTCACAAAATAATTTGTCTATTGCACAAAGTTATTAATGTTCGGCGGACAATTATCTAGTGTGAAACAATTTGACCTTGATGTAATATAATTATTTTTAATATATAAGCCTAGCATTTTTGTGATTATGCATCAGTTTGATTCAGTTCCTCGAATCCGACTAACCTTTACAATTTTTCCATTAAAAAATGTATACAAAGGTATTTGTACATTTGAACGGCAGTAAATATATATAAATATAAATCAAAATTATAATAACATTAATAATACTTTCTTTTTTTTCGTATTGTCTTAACATATATACATATATTATCACCATATTTCACATCTACACGTATTTTGCTTCGTTCTTTGTGTTTAAAAATTTGCATCAATATAAATGGATTTATTTCTTATCAGGTCCTGTGTATCGCTGCTGTCCTGGCCGTTGTGTCGGCACAATACGGAGGCCACGGTCACGGCCACGGATACTCCTCCCAGCACCTATACAAACATGACGGACATCACGAGCCCGTGCATGGTCACCACGGACATCACGATTACTATGTAAGTTAAGTTATTGTTTCTTATGAATTAATGTAACAGTGGCGAGATATGGCCCTCGGCCGAGTAGTCGGTATCTATGAACATTATGACGAGTGCTCTAGTATGGCGAGACAGTCAGTAGGATAAGGGTTTGTTTGCTAGTACAGGCGAATTCAGCAATCATTTTAGGGAGACGAGAGGGTCATCGTGACCCCTGAACTCATTCTTCTTGACGTCTTGGTCAGGAATGATAAGTTTAAAAATAATGATAAGTTTAAAAATAATGATAAGTTTAAAAATAATGATAAGTTTAAAAATAATGATAAGTTTAAAAACAATGATAAGTTTAAAAATAATGATAAGTTTAAAAATAATGATAAGTTTAAAAATAATGATAAATTGTGCCTAACTTAATCGACCATCTAATATTTAATTTCAGACTCATCCTAAATACGACTTTGCATACAAAGTGGAGGACCACCACACCGGTGATATCAAGTCCCAGCACGAGCATCGTGATGGAGACGTGGTGAAGGGAGCATACTCGCTGCACCAGCCTGACGGTTCCGAGAGGGTGGTCAAATACCATGGTGATCATCACAGCGGGTAAGAATAAGAATTTTGAGATATATTATCCTCTTTGCAACCAAAGGGATCTTAAATAAATATATACTTTTTCAGTTCCAACACGGATCTATGTTAGTGGTCAAGCCAAATGTTATAAGCGGTGCAGTACCCGCAGGCTTTGTTCAGCAACTAATAAGATTATGTAATGATAAACATCAGTAGCCACAAGCATCTTTGCTACGTAATACTATTCAAGGCATTTCACTTATGATCGCGGATCTTGCAATTTTATACGATATTGTATAAATCTCTTAATCACGTTTGATCGACTTAAATCACTGAGTGAGAATTTGAAAAAGATTTTTTTTATATATATATTTTTTTTATTTTACAATTTTTCACTGAGAAGCTTTGCATAAACCGTGTTCCGGTATGACCGGTGTAAGCTTGTCATTCTCTTAAATTTACAAATACCAAACACAAGCTTCTACAACTAAAAACAGGTTAGGTAAATTAAGTTACTGTTAAGAACGTCGATGCCTTGTAGAATGCTATGAAGAAAAGGGTCCCGGGGTGTGATTCTTGGGTTATTGGAGTTATTTATATTATTCACGGTGTAGCTCAATTCTGGAGCAAGGGTATGAGTGTGTAAGTGTTATATTTATATCTCTTGTACTTTTTTCAGATTCCACGCTGACGTTAAATTCGATACGCACCACATCGTGCCCCATAAACATTATTGATTATCACAATAAACAAGTAGTTATTGTTATTACTTGTTACTTTGTTGATGTTCTGTTGTAAATATATTTTTTAAATAAACTTATTGAAACAAATTTAAATGGTGTTATTTTTTTTCATGCACATTATTGTTATTTTTTTATAATTGACTTGCTGACTAGTTGTTCTGCAAAATACATATTTAGTAATGTTAATACATCAGGTATTTAAAATCTTCAAAATATACTATGCCTACGTCGTAAAACCATACATATGTATGTATATCTTAGATCGACATTTACCTATAACATACACAATGCATTGAGTAGACAAAAGCTGAGAGTCTATTGAGTACTTTGGCCAAACATTACAAACAAACGATAAAAAGCTTTTTTAACGTATACCGTAGTAGCTAAATACTACGTCTACGGTTGAATCATAATATTCAGTTATAATTTGCCACCGAATGTCTACAAAAACCACAAGGTATCTCAAATTGTTTGCTTTAACTACTAAAGCGAGTGATATATTTTTTTTACTAGCTGTACCCGCAGCTTCGCTTACACACATACATACTTTGTTTTTTTATTACTAGTGAACTCTGGTATGATAAGGAATGAGAAGTTACCTAAATGATAAGCATTTCTCGAGATTTAACGTCATTCGAAAAATAAATACTACATATGTATATTGAGAGGCATTTTAGTACAAAATTTTACCTCCCTTTTCTATCCTTTATAGGATGAAATTAAAGAAACGCTGAATTTATATTGAAGGTATTATATGAAGGATATGTAAATTTCAAACTCAAGGTAAACATATACACGTATCACCCAGGAGTTTGCATTGAAAAATTCAATAAATTTACATTATTTTGCCTTTTTTTTCTTTTCGTAACAAAATATCAAAAAACTGAGAAACACATATATCATTAATTTAAATAAGGCGTGTTTGTTGCGAATTTCAAGAAAATCGGTTGACATTTAAGAAAATTCCCATACAAACTATCTTCTCCTATTCCATGCAAACCCGGAAATTATTTGAAATAAAAATATTTTCTAAATGTTAATCAGGGATATAAGTAATAACTTTATAAAGATTCATCGAAATCTGTCCGGGGGTTTTCACGTGATGCGCGTTCAGACAGACAAACAATAATTCCAAACAAAATATTTTCTTGCTCTATCTCGATATTAGAGTCCTCCGCACATCAAAGTTTTGAAAAAAAAATTCAATGTACAGGAAAAATGCACTTTGAGTTTTATAATAGTGTATATCATGTCAGGGCTCGAACTTGCAATCTAAAGGCCGGGGTGTTTACCATTAGGGTAATACTAATAATTAAATACATTATATATTAATTATAATTTTACTATAGTTAACTTTATATACATATTTAATTAAGACGACATTGACACATAAACTCAATTTCAAGAACACAAAAAATTTAATTTCTTTTAAACCTGGGTGAATTTATTTTATATGTTATAAAAATAATATTCATTAGCTACAAATTAAAAATAAAATCATCGGGGTACAACTTTTTATAGGGCCCGAAGCGCTTATAAAAATGGGCATTTTCGATGAAACTTTGTTAGGTTATTACTCATATCCCGCATAATACATATTTCTGAGTTTTTTTGATATTTTGTAATGAAAAAAAAAAAGAAAAATAATGTGAACAGCTCCTGGGTGACATGTGTATGTGTTTACCTTAAACTTTAAATTTACATATCCTTAATATAATACCTTCAAGATAAACTTATGGCATCTTTAACTCTGTAAAGGATAGAAAAGGGGGATGAAATTTTGTACTGAAATAAAATTATATGTAATGTTTATTTTTGGAATGACTTTAATTCTCGAGGAATACATTTAGGATACTTTTTATTCCTAAATCTCTAGTTCCCGAGCGATACGTGACAAAAGTTTGTATGGGTGTTTTCGGTACGTTAGTAATTTAAAAAAATTGTATGTAAGCGACGTAACGGGCACAGCTAGTGATGCATTATAGTTTTAACATTATAGTTTTTCAGTTGTCTGTACAGATGGCGTTAGTTAACTTAAAACTAAGTGGTTCATAGTTTGTTCTGAAATATATATAAATGTTTTCATTTTTTTTTTTCGAAAGTAGTCTGATACTAGTATTTAACTTATCCCTGGCTTGCTTCAATACATTAATGACACTATTGAACACCACGCTGCTCCAGTGCGTGCTCATTATCATCATTGCAATTGCTCTTGTAATGTCAGTCACAGGCGCTAGTCCACCACGCTGGCCCAGTGCGGATAAGTGGACTTCAACACCTTTGAAAACTTTACTGAGAACTCTCGAAAGTGCAGGTTTACTCACAATGTTTTTCTTCATCGCAAGTAATTACTTCTGATACGCACATAACATCGAAAATTAGTATAAACGACATTATGAGTGTGTAAGAGTTAACTTATCTGTTTCGTCAATATATGTATATGAAATTACATTTTATCAAAATTTATATTTTTAATGATATAAATTTACGAATTTTCAAACCAATAACAGTGATGTATTTATATGACATATGATTGTAACAATTAAAATTGGTTAAGTGAGTTAGCTGTTAATTCCTAGGATGAACTAAATATTTTTACTTTGATTTTATATATAATAATAACAAGAATATTTTCCTAGATGTATTATATATCAACATAATATAAAGAAGTAATGAGAAAAAATACAATTTAAAGTTCAACAGAATTTATTTACAGTACAAAAACAAAACAAGAATAAGAAAACAATACAATAATTTTCTTTCAGTTTCAATGAAGAAAACATTACAAACAATATTTTTCCTTCAGTTTCAATGGTCAATATTTCTGAACGTCATTAAAGATGTTTGTGGTAAATATGATGAGTGCTGTGCTTTACATCTGCATGAAAACTGAAAAAAAAAAACAAAAAAAAAATTAAAAATAAACAAATGTCATTTCAAGACAAATGCTTCAATGCAAAATTATTATTTTTGAAATTAGAATTGGATTAGTGCTGTAGTCTAGTTGGTGGAGATTCTGCTCACGAAGTGAGAATATCTAGAGTAGAGCGTGCAGACGTTTATGTGACATATAAATCTGTGCTCTCAGGTAATACAAGTCGATGCCCATTGTAAGCCAGTGAATGCTAGTATTAGGTCGAGGGAAAGCGTAAACGTATGTTTTTCCCATAAATAAACCAGCACTTCGATTTTTATTGAAATCAAATCCTTTTGTCTTCTATTCATTAATAAAATCCCCTAGAAGTGGCTATAACAAACATGTTCCATGTACAGACAGCGATTGGTTATAGATTTATTATACCGCCGGAAAACAATTGTTTTCAATCATCGATATGTGTGATAATGATGATGATGATGGTGAGAACTTACCCGCTGTGATGGTCTCCGTGATAGTGCACCGACCTCTCGGAGCCATCAGGCTGTTTCAGGGTGTAATCTCCCTTCACCACGTCTCCATCACGATGCTCGTGCTGGGACTTGAAATCACCAGTGTGGTGATCCTCTACTTTGTACGCGAACTCGTATTTAGGATGGGTCTTCGTGAAACAAAAAGCTCGTTTGAATAGTCCATTTGAAATAGAACCTATAATGCTTAGTGGCTTCAGAGTATTGTAAAAGATTGTCTAAGTTAAGCAACAGCGGGCGCAGTTGTCGGATGCCGGAGAGCCACTAGTGGCAACATTTTTGTAAGCATTTTTGTGCTCTAGAGGGGACGTTAAGTTATGAGTCCCAGGTGTTACCGTCAGATAGTACTTTCAAGAATTGTCTAAGGTCTTCGGGTGGTTTAAAAACTTTAGACATTTCGCTTACCCTCTAACCCCTCCACTGATCTGCAGTGGTTCAAAATCGTGGAATACTCCAAGGGGTAAGGCCTCCCCAGTAACGAGGAATTCAGTAGTAATGTTCCCTTAAGTTGAAGCTTACAGACTGGAAAACTTACGAAGTAATCATGATGTTCATGTCCGTGATGTCCATGGACATGCACAGGCTCGTGATGTCCGTCATGTTTGTACACATGCTGGGAGGAGTATCCGTGGCCGTGACCGTGGCCTCCGTACTGAGAGGCCACCACAGCGATGAGTGAAGCGATACAAATGATCTGAAAAAAGTTAATCTCAATTTCTGGTTACCATAGGCTACTAGTAAAAATATTGAAAATTGTCTTCCCAATCTTACATTGATTTTAAATCCATGTCTCGCTATGCTAAATAACTATTACAAGTTCCTTAAGATAGGTTACGAAGGGATGGACAGTCATTTATAAGAATGATATTTGTTGCAGAAAAATAAGGGCGTCTGTTTTTGCGCAATAAACGTTATTTTCATACATTTTTGAATTAGCTTTTGGCATTAATTATAACAGAGAAAAACGATGGTATAACGATTTTAAATTTAAAATTACGCTGTAATCATTAAGTATAGTTTATCCATTTGATGGTTACATTAATTTCGCTTTTCACTAAAATAATTTTAGACGTGTTAAAATATAAAAATATACCTTGCAATACATTTTTTCTTAGTTCTTCTTGCTTGTTGTACTTTGTATGTTGATAAACTGATACTAAGCCAATGTTATTCTCGCCTTATATATTATGGTAGTTAAAGTTATAACGTGACCACGGTCTAATTGGCGGTAGCGATTTTAATGGATTCTCTCGCAATATTTGTCAAAATTTCATAAAAATCGTTAAAGATAGGCGGCCAATTTACATGCCAAGATATCGATTGAGATATAAATTACGACACGCTTAAACGATATCTGCTATCTTTCACGTTAGTTGGGTTTTTATTACTATGCTAAGCAGCTAAACGAGCTGACAATTAACTTATTGGTAGGTCGCCACCTACAGATATTAGTATCACGAAATTTCCCCAGTGCGTTACAGGCTAGGAAAAAACTGATACACTCTCGTTTTGAAGCGGAAAAGACAGAAAAAGAAAGGATGCAGTACATTGTTGATGGAGTTAATAATGTTACAATCGGAAGCCAGACGCGTTAAAAAGGTACTGCTCAAGGTCGAGTGACAGAAAAAGAATGAGAAAGAAGATATCTGAAAAAAGGAGAATAGGAGAATGAAGTTTCTTAAATTTTCGTGCGATGAGTTTTACATCATGACAATTATGTGCAATCGTAATTTTAATTTTAATAATATAAGAAGGCAAAAGAACAACGAGTTGGTGATCGCCTAACACTTACTGATGTATGAATAACTGTACCAGATTGATCTATCACTAACGCGTTGCCAGCCAGGAAGAACGTAGTTGCGTGGAGAAAAAGAAACAAAGGAAGCGGTACACTGCTACCGAAATCAACGATCAAGGTAGTTCAATCAGGAAAGTGGTATATAGCCAGACTAGAATAGAATAGAAAAAAATCTTTCTTCCGCAATGTCCTACCACCAAGCAGGTCCCGGTTTTATTGTTAAGGAAAAATCATTAAACTAAGTTGGAAGTTTCGGTTGGCATGAATGAAATTAAGGTTGGCATCCAAGCCCTCCACGCCTCCTTAGTAACATTGAGAGACCAAAGTTCAAAGGGGCTTTAATGCCTCGAGGCCCCATGTCAAGTCCATCAATGATAGAAGAGGTACAATATCAGCAGGAATAAGTTATTATCATAATTGTATTTCACTTATAAAAAATTTATTTACCTGGCACGGTGTTCATATAAGTTACGTACTGCATTATAGTAATATTTTAGAAAGAAAGAAAGCATATTTGTTTCGTTAAAATACATATAGAAAGTACACAAAATTAAGCGGATTGGAACAAAGTAGAAAAATAAAACAAAAGAAAAAAAAACAACAAAAAAATGGAATATTTCCTAAGTGACGCACAGTTTTTTTTTTACCCCTAAAATTTGACACGGCAATTTTTTTATCATAATAACACAGTACCTTCTATACCAACAGCGAGAGTAAAACTCCTATCATGCTCAGTTAACTAGTATCGGAGAAAACGGAAGTCAAAGTTCGTGTCCCAAAGACTAACATTTATTTTGTAAATTAATGTGTTTTGAAACCTGAGAAGCAAATTCATTCATTTGTTCATATTTTATAGAGCTAAAATCTACCTTTATTTGAGTTTATTTAGAATTCGATCGAATTTGTAGTTCTATAGAAAATCACGATTTGGTGATTTCACTCTTCATTTTTTTTAGATTTTTTCTTAGATTAGACGACTGAACATTTACATTCTAATATTGTATAATTTCGGAAATACAAGAATAACAAATTTACAGGACATTGTGAATATTATCTTGTGGAGAAATTCTGCAACTCATTCTGAACAATTTTTGTCAATAAAAAAATGTGCAAAAAGAACTTTTGTACTCCTTAGTTTTTACTAACTTATGTTGTAAGAAGCAATTATTTCGAAATGAGTCGAAGAATTATTTAATTTAACTTTTATACTTTTTCATAATTGCCTTATAGGTTTTAACACGGTGCGTGGTGTCAAAAATTTCAAGTATTTTTGTAAAATAATTCTTCGGCACATTTTGTTTTATTGGCCCTTATAATCGTACATAGGAGCCATTATGTAGAAGAAAACTATCTTCGCTACTGGTCTGCTGGTGGAAGGTTCAAGTAACCAGATCGAATATTTCGTCGAAGTCATATGTAATACAAATATCATATGTATATTAAGCGATTTTTATAACACTTGACCTATCGTCATCTTCTTCTTCTCAACCCATCACAGCCCACTATTGAGCACGAGTCTCTTCTCTGAATGAGAAGGCTAAGTGCGGATTGGCTGACTTCAAACACCTTTGAGTTTTTGCAAACTCCTCGGCCTGCAGGTTTCCTCACGATGTTTTCCTTCACCGTTATAGCGAGTGACATTTAAATGCTTAAAACCTACATAACTTCGAAAAGTTAGAAGTGCGCGCCCTATGATTCCAAACCGGACCTCCCAAGCAAGAGGCCGAATTTTTAACCACTAGGCTATCATCGACCTATCGTCATAACATGGCTAGAACAATTCCGAATCCGTTAAACCTCAAATCCGTTCGATATCGTAAAGAACAGCACGACATCATGTTTCTGTATAAATTAATCAATGAAAGTAAACATTATAACCCCTAAACCACTGCAAAGACTCAAAAAATCTCTCTTTAAACTCACTAGTGCAAAGACAAAATCTGCTCAATACACTACATTGAATCGATCAATGAAAAGCTATACCTTAATACTTAACGTGTTCATTCACGGTAGCAATGAGTCACACTCTGACACAGTCATGAAAACACCCAGATAAACATTTTTTCAAACACCTGTACAGCATTCAAAGTCTATACTGTCTCGACTTATTGGAGAATTATAGAAATATGTATTATATGTGGTTTTTCTACTATTATTCATTTATTGTTTCATTTTCAATTCTAAATTTTAATGTTCTAAATTTTTTTATTTATTTAATAATATAAGTTTAATTTCAATCAATGTTACTTATAACTCTGTAATTTATTTGATCAATTTAATTTATTGTAATTGTAATTTATTGAAATTGTAATTTAATTGCAATTTAATATGATAAAATTAGTAACTATGCATGTTATATACACCTATAATTGAGGTAGCACTGAACTTAAAATTGTGTTTTTTGTCTGTATTCTATGCAATGTATGTTTAAGGGACAAAGGTATGTTTAAGTGGACATTCGGTGGCAAAATTATAACTGAATACGTTGGCGGACCAGTTGCAGTCGATAGGTTAGAAAAGAACTGTAAATCTGTACTCTCCATTCACGACAAACTCATATGTCACAAAATGTTAAGTCTAATTGTCAAGTGTTGCCACAGTCAATTTCGAGACTCCAACACATTTAACAAAAAGTATGGTGGTATTTGTCATGTTACCACCCATATGTTGGTGTTTAAGTTTACAAGACTTTAAATATGCTTTGTATGAATAGGAGAGTAATATTCATGTGTGTGATAGCCTTACCTACCTTACCATACATAGTAGCTACGTTACTGTTTCTGTATTGAGCAGTTATTCAACCTATCGAAGTAGAAAATTATATATTTATTTTTTAGTAAGCTATCTACGCAGACTACTGAAAATTATAAAAGACATGCTGCCTTTTAAGACTGAGCTAGGAACTTTCAAAAGTAAAATGATACTAAATTTAACAAGGTTTATAAAAATATTTCGAAACACAAGCTTTAATTATAGATCCCTAATACAAAGAAATACACAAAATTACATAACGGTATTGTTAACCGTTGAGAAGTTCCCTTCTCCTTTTTTTTTTTTTCTTTCCAGGGGGAAATGCTTTATGCATACCCACCCTCGGGGACAAGGATGGGTTATGTGAGACTC
>DWJZ01004492.1:0-15271 GCA_018249125.1 Asbolis capucinus
GTATTTACAAGCTTATATTTAACTTGCAGCGTATGTTTGTATATAAGTATGTATGATACTTATGTATATTTTAGTATGCAAACTTAATTATAATTAGACCCATTTCCTTTTACACTACGGAGCCGAAATTGAAAAGATAACAATTTATTTTTATGACTAACATGACCTTCAGGTCAGTTCAGAAGTTCCCATGTCTGGAACCGATCCCGAACGTAGTATCCACAACGTAGTGTGCCTTGTCGTGGTAAGGTCTTTGGATGGCGGATGAGGAGAAAGAAAGTCGTCACCGGCTTGTATGCGTGTATTTTGAGTACACGTTAATTTGGTATACAGAATGGAGTAAGACTGTAATATGGTACAACGTATTGAGTGAGTGTCTTGCTAATGATCAACGCTTTATATTTATATTGTTTTGGAGGTGGAGCCTATAAAGATTACATCATGATTGTTGACTCACAAAAACAAGTAGGCACGGTATGTATGAAATGTTTTTAAATTGTTAATTAATGTATGTATTTCCACGACATATTTATTACTGTTTATATATATAAAATAGTACCTTTTTGCATTCCTGTAACTGGCCCAAATATAGTCCTCCGTCTGCCTAATTATCGTACAAAGGGCATACATTGTTAGTGTATTGGTTCGTGCGGGTCAATTACTATGAACACGTTCTCTCCTCGTCATTAAGGAAGCCTAGAATATTTCCTATAGTCCTGCTGCAGTGCGGTCCGAGTCGGACGAGCCTCTCCAGGATTAGGGTAGCCTCGCCGAGCCACGCGCTTCAATACTGCTGCTTGCTTCAGGTCCGATGACGATGTCACAATGATCCGATGCTGCAGCCAACAGTAGCTCCGGACAAACGAACTCCTCAACCGTTAACAACGCAGCTACCACAGTTAACATATTTTTGTTTCTACAAAAGCTTAATTTTTAAAATGTTCAACCAAAACTGTATTTTATTTTTTGCGCGGCCTCCTCGTGGTTCATTGGTTAGTTTAGATTGTTTTCATGTCATTTTATTCAAGAGATCAACGTAATGTGATACAACTATAATTACAATCATCAATGTTATCTTTAGGATATAAGGCGGCGGTGAACTAGACATTTGTATGTAACAAATATGTTGCTAACAAATTTAATTATTGAACTACGTAGGTGACAGCTTCCCACTCCTGGTCGTAGCGGACCCAAGTGGGGACGGCTAGATATGGTAGATACTACCACTTGACGTACCAAATAATGCATTGGTTTAGGAAGGACTCTCGTCGTGGATTAGTAATAATAGAGGAAATTGAGGTAGTCCTGCTTCATCTGCACGTTGACCCCGCGCACGAATGTAATATGAACATTTGTTCACGTAAAATAAAAGATTTTTCTTTTCACTTTTATAAATACACTAGCTTTTGCCCGCAACTTCGTCTGCGTGCTTGTGGTGGTGGGTTGTGGCCAAATGCTGTCCTATGTTATATGTGAATTACTCGCCAATATATGATACGGTTTAAAGGTCTTCCTCAGGGCCAACTCTATCTCTATACCAAATTTCATCATAATCGGTTCAGGGGTATAGGCGTGAAAGCGTAATAGGTAGACAGACAAATAGAGTTACTTTGGCATTTATAATGTTAGAAGGCTGCGTGATACGTGCAGTAGCGTGCGAGCCCCCTCCCCAGACCCTAGTCTAGGACTTTGTTTAAATTTGGTTTACTTATTACGTAGTTATAAATACAAAGCCAGGTCCAAAATTATCTATTTCGTCAAAGAAAATACATACTCAAAGACATATCTCGGTACACAATATCTGCCTTAAAATCATAGCCGTTGTTAAGGAAATTCATAGTCTACTTAGCATGTGCGTGTGTGTGTGTGCGTGTGTGTGTTGTACGTGTCGCGAAAGGCCACATACATTACAATTACGAAAGTTTATCAGAACAAGCGAACATTAAGTGAACCAGTGTATTATCAGCGCGCTATATATTAGAGTCCCGCGCGGCGCACCTGTCCCGTCGCACATACGGCATTTCTCATTGCAGTGGACGTGTCATTGGATGTTGTATGTTTGGTTGACCCCCAACTGTTCCTTTACTTAACGTAACATGATGAGTTCTCCTTCCCGAGGATTCTGTTCATTCATTTGAGATCATTATGACGCGGTCTGCCAATCCGCACTTGGCCAGCGTGCAGCGTGGTGGACTATGGCCCTAACCTTCGCAGTCAGAGACGCGACCCGTGCTCAATAGTGGCCGTGATGGGTTGAGAAGATTATGACTTGAGATTTGTCTGCGGTCGAAATTCAACCGTAATTCTACGATATACGGTTGATTTGTCATTGACCGTACTGTACGTGTCAAATTCCTGGTAATGTGTTAGCTATTTTTATCGATAAAAATAATGTATTATTATTTTTATCGATAAAAATAGAGGTGGCAGCTTTCTGCACTCTTTCTCCATGTAAACTATAATTGTGCCAAAATTGTTCTCCGACCTCAGAACAATAAATAAATATAAGCTTTGTTTTTGCATGTGTCCAATGAATAATTGGCAACGAACAAAGCTACTGGAGCTATTACCAACAGTCGTCCACAGCTGCAGTACTACACTATCCTCGGGTGACATTCCCGGCGAGCGCCGCGGTGCCGGGGCGCCGTAGCTCTAACGTGCGGTGGAGCCCTACGCACTTACATCACAAATGTCCACCCATACGCAGGCTGGCCCGGCCCTGGGTATAACATATTCTATTCTATATTATATACTGAATCTGTATCATGAAATATCTGTTGTCTGAATCCTGATTGACGTGCTGACCTCCTCAACAACAAGGAGAGATTCTTGCTCATTGGTGGGCTAATAATGAGTTTATTTTTCTTATATGTTATTGCATTATGTATTAGGAGTATTGAAGTGTTTATTCATTATTATTATTAGAGTGAGATAGTGTACTTGTAATAAGCGTCAGATCGTTAAGACACCCGCGCGGCGGTCGATGCCGTCCAGCGACCGCCGCGCCGCCGCCGAATGAGTGTACACAGATTGATGTCAGTAGTGTAGCTGGGCAGCAGCGTAGTTGGTTATGACCCACCACGGTGGCCAAAGTTATAAGTTAACCGGAGCGCTAGTGGGCCAGTTGTGGGGAGTCTATGGAAGGTGTTCAACAATATATTTGAAGTCAAGGATAACATCGGTTTGTGCAGGAGGTCCTCACGATCGCACTAAAGTAACCACCAAACTAATTAAGTTGAATTAGCTGCGAGCGGCGACCTCATCCCGATAATAAAGACAAAGTTTTACGTGACGTTACAGGATGGACCAGTTCAGTAGTGTTTCACGTGTGAAGAGACAAACGCGGTGGTGTGGTCGTGTGGTCGGAGCCGCGAGCGACCACTATCTCGTCCCGATCTCGTTATTATCGCCGCTATCTGCTGTTCACGATGTTACGATGCTACCGGTCGACGCACGCCGCGAGCCGCACGCCGCGAGCCGCATCGCTCGTCTCAACCAAATAGCATAAGAGGCGCTTCAATATAACTACATACATATATACATATTAATACGCGAAGCAAAAACTTTTATTATATATCTACATATATTATATTATATGTATGTATACTCGGCGCAAATTCGATCTGGAATCTTTAATAACAAACCGTTGCCTAGCAACCTGTGACATACAGGAAAATTAAACTTTTCGTATAAATGCACAAAGTGTATTAAAAAGAAAATCAATAATTTACAAAACTAAACAACAAAATATTTCAACAGGTTGAAATGTTGTTAACTTCTTCATGAAATTAAGGATGTCAGAATATGAATTTGTGAATGATGTTGTATGTTATAATTTTTTGTGTGACTGGCATGAATAAATTTATTTGTAGTTTGTAATTGTTCTTTAATAAGTTTAATAACTAATTTTCAAAAATGTAATGATTAGTTGAATGGAAAAACCTCAATCATTAAGTTGGTGAAAACCCTACAGAAGATTGTTTATGGTTTGTTTACATTATTTCATATCGAAGTTGTCCCAAGTATCGTTACGTCTATGGTATAAGTTATATTGCAAATAATTGGATGTAAGCGGAGAGGAGCAAGAGAGGCTGGCAGCGTATAATCTGGTCTGTTCTAAACTGCGCTGAGTTATAGCTCAAATTAGTTAGATTATAGCGCACAGTTCTTTAATTTGCGGTCGATTAGTCACATGTGTTGTCAGAAAGAGTGCACCCTAGTTGTGCGCTCTGGTTGATTCTCTGTCATCATCATAGCAAGTAGAGGCTTCCGCCGTACGTACGAGTGTAATAACCTTCGGAGATAACCGTTCGAATATTTCCTTCCCTTCCTACTCGTCTCTCGTCTCTCGTATCTCTCGAATCAATAAAAAAGTTGTAAACAAATCTAAATCCATATTATATCCGATACCTTAAATGTTTGTGGCTGCACGTATGTACCTATAAAGTATAGTTCTTGAAAATCTTTTTAACTCTTCTTTATGGTTCATGCGAAACTTGATCAAACAGATTCAGAAGAAGATGTCGTCCTTACAAACTTTATAAATGAGAAAGGTTCCTGTCTGTCTGTTACGCTTTCACAGCTCAACTCAGCGGCGGATTAACCAGTAGACTGAGGAGGCTTCAGCCTAGGATGGCCGGTTTTAGTGGCGTCAAATTTGTAGACAGATTTTGTTTAGCTGTGATTAGCTTGGAGCCAAAGACCACACTAATTCAACAACTGTACAAGAAAGGTTGGACCAAAAACCTAACGACCTATTGAAGTGACAACTGCGGAGCGGAGGCCCCATCCAGCTTTTACTTTGAACATGTGAGCCCGTCACTACATTAGAGAACTACAATTTGAAAAAGAAGACAGGGATATTTTTATCGCGAAAAATATATTGAAATTGTTGGTAGGTGTAGAGTGAAAGTTTGTATAGAAGATCGTATTTGTCAAATACTGATAAGACCGGTAAATTTTTGTATTCAGTGCACTTGACGAAACATAAATACGTTAGCATGTGTTTTTTTAGCCTTTTTAAATGTACACCTGGGGGAGGATGAAATAGGGGGTTAATACTATTCCACGCGGGGTAAGTCGCGTGCAGAAACTAGTATTCGATAAGTTCGCGCGTAGAACAGCGAACATTCAACTATGTGGTGAGGCAACACCGCGTATTATCAATAGGTGCGTCAGGCTTCAATTCAATAACTGGCAGTGTTGCAAGTTGCCATCCTGAAAGGCTATCAGTGATTAACGCAAATGAAGGCGACGCGGGAACCCACACGGCCGCGTCACGTCGACATCTCGCGACATCGATGTGTATTATCTCTCATTACTGAGGGATCCGATAGTCGCTGTCGCTGTCGCATTCGCCTGGGCGTCATGGTGTGAACAAACTGATGCTAGTAATCATAACGTAACCCGTTAGTGTCGCCTTTACTATTAAACCGTTTTTAACATAGACTGTTACATAAATGTAGCAGGTTTCATGGTATGTTATAAAACGTAGTCTAATCCCAGACTATAAAATACCGCTGTATTAAATTTCATTTAGATCCGTTCAGCAGTTGTGTGAAGAACAAATATTCATATACCCTCGCAAATTTACACTTTTACAACATTAGGAGAATATTGTCTGCCACAATATTCTTGAATACGAAGCAACCGGCTTGAGGGATCGACTACTTCCTCTCTTTCCCTGCTACCTGTTTGGCAACGAAACAGTGACGTCACAGTCTGGTAATGCTAATTTAAGGTAGTTTATAGTCTAGTTTGATATGTACCGGAGTTGTGAAGTTTTAATTTGGGAATTGCTCGATAAAGTTAGTGTCCATGCCGCGGAACATCATTGTGTTTTTATCATTTAAAGTGCTTAGTATTTTGATACGAAATTGCATCCATATTAATATTATAAAGCTGAAGAGTTTGTTTGTTTGCTTGAACGCGCTAATCTGAGGAACTACTGGACCGATTAGAAAAAATCTTTCAGTGTTAGATAGCCCATTTATCGAGGAAGGCGATAGGCTATATGTCATTACACTAAGACTAAAAGGAGCGGAGCACCAATGAAGAATTTTTCAAAATCGGGGGATTTTTTTCCTATTGAGAGCTTTCGCTGCGTGCCCTGCGTAAACGGTTAAAGTTTCAACGAAATTGCGGGTTAGCCCAAAGTAACTATTCCACGTGAACGAAGTCGCGGGCGGAAGCTAGTATAACGAGTACATAAAAATGCAGTTTGCAGCTTTCTGTTTGCTGGATTTTGTTTAGTATTCGAAAGCGTTTATTATGCAAGACAAACAGTTCATGCCCACGAGTGCTACTTCCCCAAAGGAGGGCCCCGCAGTTTAGCCAGCGTTTCCCAAGCGTACGAGTAGTAGGCTGTCATTTCTGATTACTTCTTAGCGCATATACCAATTGAATAGAGTTGGTTTAATTTGTTGTATGTGGGCTTTCAGTTTACATGAGTGTGTGACGATCCCGAGTAAGGTGTACGTGGAGACAGGTTCTAGTCTGGGGTCGTTGAGTTTTTACTATGTCCAGAATATGCATGTTGTCCTCGATCATTTTGAAGTTTTGTTCTGGGATTCTGTAGAACCCAGCGATATGCGATGTCTTTATACACATCTTACTCCATATAGGTATGTGGTATTAAAGTATTATTTATACTCACACACACACACACACACACACGCGCGCGCTGTCATCTCTTGGTATTTTTTACCGACTTCAAAAAAAGAGGAGGTAATTGATGTGTAATTTGTCCTAATACAGTTCTGTGACCCAACAACTTTGTACTGAGTGGACCGATTTTGTTTTTTTTTCATCGAAAGCAGCTGCTTGCGATGTGGTCCCGTTTTTAAAGCGACCTCTAACAAGTGGTTTTAAAGCTATTGTACCTTTTAATATTTTTATTTTATATCGCATTTCTTTTGAGGGGGTGGATCGATTTTGATAAATCTTTTTTATTTCAAAGGTAATAGCTGTCCCACGTGTAACTTTAAGCGACATCTGACGGCTGGTTTTTGAGTTATTAGCATTTATCTGGTTTTCCTTAATATTCATTAACTTTATATCCCGATTTTTATAAATTTTTTTTGTTTAAAAGCTAATACTTGTCGGATAATTGCATATTATTGTGAGCGGCATCTGACGGTTAGTTTTTGAGTTATCTTTAATAATGCGTATTTAAATGGTTGCGACTAAGTTGAAAATGATAGTTTCAATGTATTACTTGTCGGAGCCATTTGAAGTCGATGTCTTGTAAATGATAAAACTCCTACTATCTTCTCTCTCTTCAATCTTGCCTCATTGCTGACGATCATGATTCCGACGCGAACTTTTTTCAAGCGCCTGTCGTCCCTCATGGCGATCAGAAGCTTGCTGGAGGGCCGTGCTTATCGGCATCTCCACATGTTTGGATACATGATCCGACCATCTTAGTGGACTGCGCCCCCGTAGTCGTATTTGAGCATCCGGTGCAGCCAAAAGCTGGAAAGCCTATGGGAATGTTTTAGTTCCTTTAGAACAGAGATATTAGTACAGTGATCCGTCCAGGAACCTCTATATAAGCGTCGCCAGCACCACATTCCAAATGCATCAACTCGTGTTCTGTCTGTGCTTCAAGGTCCACGACTCCGCTCCATACAAGAAATGGAAGAGACGAGTGTACCAACTAATTGAATGTTTGTACGGTTGCAGATGTTTCTGTCTTTCCATATTTTATTAAGCTGGTTCACAACTGTTTTAGCCATTGCGTTGCGTCGTCGTATTTCTGGCTCCCAGCTACCCTTATTGTTGACAGACTCAACGCACGGGAAGTCTACTACCTCAATAGATGTTGACGGAGTATGTTAACGTTCAGTTTGTAAGTCATGCGTGCAGTCAGCTATTGGCGAAACGTTGGCTTGCCTTAGTATTTATTGGAGGTCGTTACAACTGTAGTACCTGATACGGTTTACTATTTGCGGAACATTACACAACAAAGTAGCTGCTTATGTAGTCAGTAGTTTCATTTAACATTAACACTTTTCTCATTATGATTTAATTATGTTTGTTCCCCTTAAACACCTACCAGGTACCCTATTAGCAGAGAGAGACGGCAGTACGTGTATTAATGTTATTATGTAAAGCCGTGTGAACCCTTTCTATGGAAATATCGAGTGGGCCTGTTGGAACACTGCGGCCCTACACGCGACGGTTATAATATAAATCGTTCATTATAACTGCGGTAGTCACATACCTACGCGCCGCCGCCATATTTATTTCCGTGTATCGTGGTCCCGCCCACTAAGTAAATTGACGATTTTGATGAAATATGATTTTCCAAAAGATATTGTGTGCCGTGGTGCTCGGTAGGTTCGCACAATAATAAACAAAGGTGCCGTCGGTACTCAAGGATAATAACTTGGTCGTACACTTGACGAATAGAAAAAAATGTTTTCGCAAAACTACTTATGAGTCTTAAGAGATTGGAAGAATAACATAATGTGAGGCGCGTGGGAGCCGACCGGCTCCACCGTAATGAGATAATCCTTCAAGGAACAGGCCTTTTGTGTAGTGTAACCTTTTAGCTGATAAGTGATAACGATTGTCAACAATACCTCAATTTGTTCGTATGTTTTTGAGCAGCTGTCTGAAGCGGTAAAGGATTCTACCTACTGTACCTACTGCATCTACTGTACCTACTGTAGGTACCTACTGTATCTACTGTACCTACTGTGCACTCTGTGTGGGTCCGCCATCAAATCACGCCTGGTCAGTTATGAATCCTTTAGTGACCTAAGTACCATTTTATAATTTTACGACGCTCTCATATACATTAATACTTTCACAATTATTGAACCATGAACCAGTGTATTTCTAACCAATCTGATAGTTTTCCAGTGGGACGTGTTCGAGTGCGACTGCACTACTCTCCACGTCGGGACCAGCCACGCACGTGTATGTTTCTTTTACCTAGAATAAGTTAATGTTTGACATCGATCCCACCTGATGGTAAGTGGCGATGATGTCTAAGATGCACTAACTTAGTAAATGATTATTCACTCTTCTCTTGAAGACTCCTACATCATACGTGGGCGGGAACACCGACGCAGGCAGATTATTCCAGTCCTTTGCAGAACGGATAAAGAAAGACTTCGAGTACTGTGACACTCGGACCGGTGAGATGTTAACGACATAACTCTGGATACCGCCGTGGGCCAGGTTGTTCGATGGAGGAGATCGAATATGTCACTCTTCAAAATACGATGGCGACAGATGTTCCCCTGACCAGACCACAAGACCAGAAAACCGCACTTGGTCTGCTTGGTGGACTGAGGCCCATCAAAATGTAGTAGAGACCCGAGCCCAGTAGTGGGACAGTTAGGTGGGTGTTGCCAAGTTGACCGAGAAGAAGCTATCGTCTTCTAGGATATGCCAAAGTCATTGTATAAAGCAGGGAATTGGGTGGGCGGAACTGTCTGCAAAGCCTCCAGCCAAACACGACAAAGTTTGTCGGCGGATACAAGAACATTTCTAGTTTATTCGGATCGTCGAGGTTGAGAGTGCTAGCACGGACCAGTTTGTTTCGTCTGCGAGCCATGTTCCGATGAAGCGGTCGTACGGTCGATGTCTTGGCAGGACTAGTCCACGGAGACTGTAGGCAATACCGCCGCACTGGTTATGACTACATCCGAAATGACCAATTTGAAGGTATACTAATAAGAATGTATGAACATTATTTATGTAATCTTTTGATGTTCATTAAGTGAGCTCGATGGTCCTATGATGAAATACAATATTTCGACTTTGACTCATCAAATCAAGTTAATTGTGTATTTAACGCAGTGAGAGCCTACTGCCTGTGAACGCTGGTCTCTCCAACGGGAAGTCCAGACTTCAATGTTTAAGTTATTTTTATTTATTTATTTTATTTAAAAACTTTATTGTTAACCTTTAAACTGGGGTCACAATGGTCGGACTTAATGCCTAATGGCATTCTCTGTGTACAATAATAAATAAAATATTAATATATTTACATATAATACAATATATACATGGTTACATAATTAATACTACATAAATATATAAATATATACGTAGGCGCGAACGTAAGGAAGATTAGGGAAGTTAGAAATTATTAGAAAGATACACAGTGTTCGCGAACAAGGTAAGAGCTTACATTGGAAGTTAATTATCATTGGCTACGGTGGGAGAAAACATCGGCGGAAACACGCTCCCTGATAGTTGTACATCAACTTCTGGAACAAGTATAAAGTATTGTGAGGAAGAAATGAGTGTGAAAAAGCAGCAGCATGTTGTGGGTACCTACTGATGACGGATGATATAATCTGTGAACTCGATGAATAATAAAACAATAAAATGAAAGTATTGTGAAGTGGTTGGGACAATCAGAAGCGGCGGCATGGGGCAGCGTGGCCACTGCGGCCCGACGCCGCCGCGCCGGCTGCACACAATGACTGATACCTGATAACGATAACGCTAATGTGTCTCTGCCAATGGCGACCGCAGCCCGCCGGCCCCGCCGGCCGTGCCAGCCGCGCCAGCCCCCCAGCCCCGCCACCTCCACCTCATCCCGCTCCTAAACTATGTACGTGTCCTCTTGTTTAATACAATTAAAACATTATTATTGTTATTAATCGAACAATGCATGTTAAGTATTCTGAGACAGATGGAGATTTGTTTGTTTCAACACAATTTGTTTAATAATGCTGATCTATGTTACCATTAACCACTTTGAGCGCTATATACTATATGTTTTTTTTCTCTACTGCATCAGTTTTTGTCAAATACGGTTTAATACTTCAGCCAAAACGGTGGCACATTCTAAATAATGACGTCAATAGGTTTATTGAAAATACCGACATGAAATAAGAAAATGATTTGAGTTTGAATGTGACATGGCGCGAGCAACGCTGGAGCGGTGTTCGCAGCGTAACGTGTTCGCAGCGCGACGTGTTCGCAGCGCGACGTGTTCGCAGCGCAACGTGTTCGCAGCGCCATAAACAGGGAGCGAGCTCCACTAAGTACTGCATTTTTATAAAATTCAGAAAAAAAATATTAATTTCGCTTCATTTTAACCCATAACATATTGAAATATTTGTCTAAAAACGAAAATTTGACGTCAAACATGTAACTATGGAAACTACATACATACGGTAACTATGTATTTAAATTTTTGATTTTATTGAAATCAATTTAGTTATTTTGGTTTTATTACAATTCAAATAAGAACACTAGGGAAGAACAAATGTACTGTACATTTTTAACCTTTAGGTACTCAGATCTAATATTTTCCTGTACAAATGGTATAAAGTGGAATACTTAGTTTGTCATTAACGTATTACTTACATGAAAAGATTTGCAAACATTCATTAACTTAATAACGACTGATAACAATAACTGTTTTTCAAAATTCTTCCACCAATATATACAATGTTATCTTAAAGCTGGTTCTTGGGTACTAGCCATGCGATGTAGAAAGACAAATCTTTCGAGGACCTGCCTCCCTCTTGACATATTGCTGAGTGCTCATTTACGAAGTACACACGCGCAGGTCGTCCGCACGCTCCGCACGCGTGTCGTCCGTCATCTTGCCAATTATTATCCTTTCCGTTTCCGTTCTCTCATTTGAAGTGAACGTAGTCGACAAATAATGAATGCTCAAAATTGATTGATTGATGCAATTTTGTGGATACACACACACATAGACCCACAACATTTTATAAGTATACATTTTTAATTTCTAATAATATACTCGTTTGTTACATAAAAGTTTGTCCCGGGCAGGAACAGAACCCACGCCCTCCGGATTAGCAGTCAGCCTCCTATGGTGAAAGAATGTTGTAATTTAGTTCAGTGGTCTTTAATGTTATAAATGACAATCATAATGATTCCTGCAGGGATGCCATAACAATAAACCATCGTGACCGCAGTGTGACTCATCCCGGTGTTGTTGTTTGCTGAACCACGTAAGATACAGCGTCGCTCAGACTCCACCTCGCAGGCAGTAAAGACGTAGGACTGTTGGCTATATCATATCATAGTAAAAGCCTATTTGCTCCTCACTTGAACACAATGCAACTTTAATATTGTATAATGCATGACTGATCCAGTGTCGAGTGTAGTGTAGTGCTCGCTGCAACACTCGAGCAGGACCATGTCGTGGCCTGCCCGCGCCGGTGACGTCACGCACCCGGCTGCGTCAGGCACCGGGCCTGCTCACGACTAAGCCGCAGCTCGTTACGACTCACCTCACTTCGCACTTTAAACTATTACATGTGCAATCACGACATACCAAACAATGGGATACATTATTTTTTTAATAGCTTTACATAATCACTGAATCGTATTAACTTGCTTACAGTCTATAATTTAATTCATGTTAATGACGAATACCTATCGTTAGATTTACGTTCATAAAGCGGCTACCACCAGAGGGGCTCCACAAGTTCCCAATAATGAACCCGACTTCTGTCGTCGGCGGTCTGAAGATCATTCACTATGTATTTAGCACTAATTAACAACAAAGTCCATTACGCCTTCCGTTCCGTTATTTCGTGCCGATCCGTTCCTCTAAATATTCCTATATAACAAAATGTGCATTGTAAAATAGTATCCGATTTAATTACATTTATAAGTCTCAATTTTGGTCATAGTGGCTTTCACACAAAACACTAACAATCCTCCGGTACATCATGTTCGTATTACTCCAACGGTCGCGCAGCGTACGCCGAGATAGCTCGCAGAGGGCAGGTTTTTTTCCGAATTAATTGACCTGTATCGTTATATTATGATCAAAATTACATAAAAATCATTACAAATTGTACCTATATGTTATTCTGACGTATAACCTTGTATTACTGTAAAGTTTCATCCGTTTCATCGTGAAGTGATTTTTTCGTGAAAGAGTAACAAACATCCATACATCTATACCCACAAACTGTCACGCTTATAATATAAGTAGGATAGGAGTATACTGATCTATTTGTGTAGATGTATGTTTGTTTGTCAATGCTTATCTCCGACTGTAGTTATCTGATTTCGAAAATTCTTGTTTTAATCGACTATATTTATCTATATTATTTTATCAAAATCAGTGGTTTTTGAAATATGAACAACAGCTTGGCGTGTTGTCACGAGGTAGGTACAGATATGGTGTCCAAGGGAAAACGTGTTGCAAGTTTGATTAAATTTTAGTTGAAATTAAAAAATCTATTCATGTTTCAAATTAAAAGTATGAAAAACCTAATTAAAAAATTACTTTTACATTAAAATTAAACTATCTTATGAAGTAGCAAAATAATTTCACAAGTTCCGTTTAGGTCCGGAGACAGTGATAACGTTGCAGCAAGCTCCAAGCACCAGTCCGTGCACTGACTCGAGCGAGGGGGTGGCAGCCGGACGGGCTCCACAAGAAGACAGCAGTCCTCCGCTCGCCGTGCCCCCGACCAGCTGGCTCTGTACGCCTTCTCCGACATCTTGGCAAGTCAGAATGGGATTGGGGTATATTTCCTAAGCTGCCCCACTACGGCTGAACGCTGAAGTTTACTTTTATAACACTCTCGAATAAATTTCTTTCCCATTCAGTCTGCTGTGAAATTGTATTACACTTCAGGCCATAGTTCAATTTTTATTGCCTGAAGTGTAACATTTTAACTCATTTATTTGGCTTATGTACGTAGTTAGTTGTACGTGTTATAACTTGTGATACCTACTGGGATGTAAACCCACTTCAATACGTCGTGGAGCCCGCCACAGGGTAGGCTCGTACATTTTTTTTGTATAATTTATGCACACTCAAAATAACAAATTTATGCAAATTGTGGATGAGGTAAAGTACATAGGACTGCTTATTTTTATAAGAAATCGTGAGTTGATATAAAATAATCGAAGGTATACATACTTAGTTATTGAAATGAATGATACTAGATCTGTCAATGTGTGGCGACTGTGATCGTGAGCTTACACTACGGGCGCCCGGGCGTACAGTCGCTGCCGCTGCCCATCATATGAGTATGTTCATTGATTATTATTTTACTTTTTTCAATAATGAACAGTAAGACTGAGCATATAGATATGCTGAGATTTGTTGTACACCTTACTGAATAACGAGTTCGAGTGCGCCGTGAGCAGGAGCTAGTTTGTCGTCGTGTCAGCTCGGTGTAGTCAAGGGAGAGTTGCTGGTGGAGCTGCTGGTGAAGCTGCTGTGCTTCTCTGTACATAAGATAATAGATAAGTTTTATATTGGGCAATGTAGCGGTCATTATAGGTCTTTGTGGAAAAAGGTGGACACAAGAGTCTTTATATCGAAAGCAATTTCCATACAGCATGACGAGCGCAATACATTGTTCATGAACGGTGCTTTGTCTGTTGAAGCCGTGCGGTCGCATGCGGCCGGCTGTGGGCTTCCATGTTACTAAAAACTGCCCTCGCTTCGCTTCGGAAGAACCACGGAACTGTAACAGTTAGACATATGTACACTATCACGGATGTATTTGTAGATATTGATGTCCTCTATTAACCTGTAGTACATCACTCTGCTCTATCGTGTTGTGTGTACGCGATATAAGAATCTTTTTGGCAAGTAGGTACCTTTTTCATACGTTGGGTTACAGTGTCGAAATTTTCACGCGGCCCCCTATTTTTTAAATATAGCCTTTGTTCGTCAGGCGTACTGTAGGTAATAGTCTTTTTTTTTTAAATCGGTCCAGGTGTTCCTTAGTCTATTCAATTCAAACAAGCAAACAATCAAATGTTTCCTCTATATAATATAAGTGTAGATAGAACAGATACTACCTACTGTTTGCCTGTAACTATTTTCCATAAATCAACTCCAGTAACTGAAAGTAAAACAAAAGCTCTGTACTCCAATAGTACTCCAGTATTTCGGACATACATCGATATCACCAGAAAACCAGGTGACCAACTGGGGAAGATGTTGCTTATCAAAAAAAGATGGTAGCTATTAGATCCCGTTCTTAAGCCCATCACTATGGACAGACTATTGGTCTAAAAACAGAATATCTTTCTGAGCCTCAGAACACAACATAAACTGTCGGCAGCTAGTCCATGATGGGACGTCTAAATGAAATCTTGAGAACATTACGCTGTTCAGCAGAGAGCGTTCGACCGAAGGAGGAGGAACAGTGGAGCAGTCTGAGGTTCCATATGCTGTAGTGAACCATTATTTATCTTTGAGCTAGTATTGTTAGACACCCCGCTGTGTCGGCGGGCGCTGCGCCCCCGCGGCCCGCAGCCCCGGCGGCGGGGGCGGCGGCGGCGG
>DWJZ01004493.1:0-15271 GCA_018249125.1 Asbolis capucinus
GGTCGGCGCACACGCACCGCTCACACCCCCCCGCATGCACATACAAAAACCTCGACGTAAACACGTTGCAACACCACCCTTCACCTTGCATTACGATCAGCCACACCTGCCGACCCAAGACAATGCTAATGAGTAACCGAAGGCGCTTCCTCGTTGCTATACACCAAAAGAGGCATCTCAACTTACAATCCTGACAAAAATAGATATACAGGAAAAATTATATTGAATTCCGCAAAGTAGTTTTGATGGCGTGATTGAACCAACTTCGTACACTGCGCATCAACCGTAAACTACGTCGATGATAGATATATTCCGACACGTGAACGTCGTAAACGCCGTAGATAAATCGAAAATATGTAATAAAAAGCCCCATCTGGTGAGTGTCGATGGTATTAACTACGATGGACGAATACAGACGAAAGTGGTCGTTTTAGCTTCCTTTTCATTACATATCAACTCTGTATTATATGATTTTATGAAGTATTTTGTATACTTATACTAACGTCCGCCAGCGGGTTTGCTCGCGTGGCATGTTGATAAAAAGTAGCCTATGCGTTATTGCAGACTACAATCTATCCCTGTGCCAAACTTCATTCAAATCCGTTCAGTAGTTTTTGAGTGAAAGAGTAACAAACAACATTCATTCATCTTTACAAACTTTCGCGTTTATAATATTAGTAGGATTTCGATTTGCATGGATCATGTCACGGCTGGGCTACAGGGGCGCGTATCAAATTTTGGAAATCCAGTTAAAGACAAAGTCAAAATATTTTATTTTATCATAGGAACATCGAGCTCACATAATTAGCCTAAGTAACCTAGTGTAGGCCAAAAAAAGCTGGAGGAAAAAAGCTCCTGATACTCTTTTCAATTGCTAAACAGGTGACTTCGACGTTATTTAGGTGACATCGGACACATCGTTCCTACATCTAGCCTGCACGTAGCTGCACTTTCGAACATAGCTAGCAGATGGACTCCTATCCTGTCGGAGGATGTCCTCTTTGTCATATTGGTGACCTCGACGTGATCTGTGACACGGACACGTTACTCTATGACGTCACAGGTATTCATAATCTTGCAATGATTATATAAAATAAGATAATGATTAATTAAATCGTCGTAAATAACAAAAAAAGCGGTGATAGCCTAGTGGTTAAGAATACGGCCTCCTACTCGGGGGTCCGGGTTCGAATCCAAGGGCGCGCACTTCTAACTTTTCTGAGTTATGTACGTTTTAAGCATTTAAATATAACTCGCTTTAACGGTGAAGGAAAAAATCGTGAGGAAACCTGTATGCCGGGGAATTTGCAAAACTCGAAGGTGTGTGAAGTCTGCCAATCCGCACTTGGCCAGCGTGGGGGACTATGGCCTTAACCTTCTCATTCAGAAAAGAGACCCGTGCTCAATAGTGGTCCGTGATGGGTTGAAATGAAATAACATCGAGCCGTGCATTCGGAATAAAGTTTAATTTGAAAAGAAAGAAAATAGACAACAGACATGTCATAGACAACTTTAATATTTTAAACCACAGATAATTAATTATACATGTTTTACACAGGTAAAAAATATTTGCAAGTTAATGTTTCCAACGATCATCAAAAGGACACACACACAAATAGAATTACTAATCCTTACATACCGAGATTCAAACTAGATAGTTCATTAAGAATAATGCCACTTACAACACAAGAACAGCCGTACAATTGCCCGTCAAAGTCAGTCAGCTCAATGAACCTCTCTTGTTACGTAGCCCCAGTTAATTTATTGACAATGATATTATCTGACGGTGCATGCCGAGATTAATATAAATGGGCAATGCGAAATAAAGTTGGATACGATGCGACGGAGCGACAAAGAATGCAGGTACCGCCCAGACAACTCGGCGTGACTGCTACTAAATATAGAGCTATCCAGGGATTTAGTTCTGTAGTAACATTAGAAATAAATAGTACAGTTAAAGTTTTAATTAATTATATTACAGTTTTTACAGTTCTTTGGACACATCGTCTGGAAACGTCGTGGGAAGAGAGCCACAAGCTCAAAAAATTAACGGTTACTGGAAAGGTAGACGGCAAACGAGCAAAAGGCCAAAGTCCACGCAGGTGGACAGAAGTTGGGACACGCCTGGGCACCAAATAACACGACGCAACACACGCCAAGGAACGAGGTAAATGGCGAGACACTGTCCGACAAATAGTAAGCTCCACGTCATGCGGAGTCGTACATGTTACATGTCGTAATGAGGAGTATAACACGAAGAGAGAGAGAGAGAGAGAGAGAGAGAGAGAGAGAGAGTAACATTATAATTATGGAGAAGTGTTCATAGCCCGGCGGCTCGCTTCGATTGTAAGCAGTTGAAAAAATTAAGTTACATTCGTGGTAGGTGGATGGGTGACTGCTATTGATAAAATTGCACGAGCGCTTCCATGCCTCGAAGGGAAAGTAAGGCCATAGGTCCCGGTTTTCATCGACAGCAATTATTTAGCCGTCTTAGGTCTTTGGGATACTTAAAATCTAGCCACTACCTTAATAATATTGGAGTATGTTTCTTTTTTTCTATCCCATCGTGTGGTACAGGTCGTTTAAACTTAAAATAAGTCTAAAAAGAGATATTTTTGACATAAGAATCCGTTTGCGAAATATTTAGGCTTTAAAATGTTAGTTTTTGTAAGGATTACAATCATGAATGTATGAGCAAAAGGTTGGAACAATACTGCCCTTGAATTTGCCTGCAATTGAATATTACACTCCAGACATGCTCACTGCTAACTGTTCATATAAAAAGGAAAAGACAATCAGATCTGCCGTCAACAAGTACCACTTGGTAATAAATACGCTCTCATTTCATTCATCATCGCAACCCATACTGTCCCACTACTGGGCTCGGGTACCCTCTCAAAGAGAAGTATAGGCATTAGGCCACCATGTTGGTCAACTGCGGGTTGGTGGACACATAACCTGCAACATAATGAGGAGTATTGGCCATCACACTGGTTCAGTGCTGATTGTTGGACTTCACACACTTTCCAGATCTTTATGGACCTTTCAGGAGTGGAAGTATACTCACGATGTTTTCCTACACCAGAGCAATAATAAATTAGTATTACGCGCACATTTTTGAAAATTAGATACGCGTGCAAGATTCAAACCCAGGACGTCCCGTTTGAGACTAAAGTTCAAACCGACAAAAGCTAACGCTTACACTAACAAATCTTTCTTTTACTGGCCGATTTTTTTGGAAAATGTTGCAGACTAAATTCCTTTGTCTTCCCAGCGCGTGATGGTCTATTCATTCCTCGTCGGCAACAAAGACTGGTTTTTTTATGTCTATGAGCAACATTAACCACTTACCACCAGGCCACTGCGATAACGTGACTAAAAATTGGTACTGGAACCTACATGAACGAACAAACGACAGCTAGTATTTTGTATCCACATCAATCGCCATTCACCAACCTTGAAAGATACAATACAGTCTTTTAAGAACCTCCTGATACTGTCCACATCCAAAGTGTAAGAACCAAAATAATAAATGAACAAAAACATATATTGGTAGCACAATAAATGTATAATACACTAACTGTGGCCGCGGATTTGTCCGCGATTTTGCTATAACTTACATTTTATAATTCTAAAATAATAAGACTTAACGATAACTTCAATTTTATAATTCTTAAATAACGAGATTTAGCGATAACCTACATTTTATAATTCTTGAACTATCTACCAGTAAAAGTCCTACTAAAATCGGTCCAGCACTGCCAGAGATTAGCCGAAAAAAAAGACAAAAAAATAAATGTTTGTATAAGCACTGTGTATACATATGCATGTAATGAAAAGCGATTATTTTAATACCACAAACAGATACTGTCAATTTATATGTACAGCACGCACGCACGGATTTTGTCATTCAATCTTGATCGCTAAAGTTCAGCAACTATAGCCTTAGTCGGAGAGTTAATAGACGACAGACTTAGCGGCATAAGAAAATCTCAGCGCTCCCGTGCTTCTAAAAATATAAAGCCGTCAGTCACAGTTGTCATCGTCAACGGCAGTCGTTAAATCTTGTCGGATTTAAAAAGTTCCAACACCTTAATCGACTTCTAACCCTTCCACCGATCCACAGCAAGATAAAATGGCCTGTGCGTCCCAAGTTACGATAGAACTCAGTATTGAGCATTTGATGGGTTGAACCCGTCATTTATACTAATAATAAAACTGTAACGGAGTCAATTCTGTACATTACGTATTTTTTTAAGTTTGAAGCAGGCAGGCTTTATTATCGATATAGAGACCAAAACAATTTTTTAGCATATATTATCTGTCTATCTGTTCGAGCTTTACGCAAAAACCACTGAACAGATTTAGATGAAACTTGGCATAGTCGTAGTTGAAAATCCGAGAATGTTTACAGGATATTTTTTATCCCAGGAAATGGCTTAGATCCCATAGGATAAGAGGTTATAATATGGCTACTCCGAAACCAACGGATCAATTTAGATGAAATTAAGCATGTTTGTAGCTTATGTACGAACAATGGATATAAGATACTTTTTAACGCAGAAAATTGCTTTGTTCCCGTGGGATTATAGGTTAAAATTAGTATGGCAACTCTGAAACTACTCACCAACTCTTCTTCCGAAGCGAAGCGAAGGCAATTTCTAATAACAAATAAATTGTTACACACCATCATTGACTCTAATCATATTACTACAGCATCACATAAATTGCACTTCTAATCACCGCCCACATGCAGTTAGGATAACATCGGTACCAGTTGCCAGTTTATCATAATTATATCTGAATCATAACATTAACAGAATCTAAAATTCCGGCCGGCGCCAGCGCAACTTTATAGCACTAGTATCGCCAGATAAAATAATATGACGAACTTTCCACAACTAGCGAGAAAAGTGCTACATTCTCTTACTTACAGACTAAATCAGCAATACATTTATTACTAACTTTTACTTTTAAAAATACTTCCTTCATTTTAGTAAAAAAAAATTACATAAATTCATGTTTCGTAATGATTAGAAATGAAAACTATTTATTCTGAAGACACAATAGTTCATTTAACGAAAGTCAAAAGTTTAGATATATAGATATATATATGGGAAGATATATAGAAAGATAAAAGAAAAGAAAAATTTTAAGTAATGAAAATGAATGTATTAACTACATACATGTGGTTTGAATACAATTAACGCATTTCTTCGTTTACTTTTAACTACTTATCGCATGCGGCTTCGCCCACGTCGTGTCATATTTAAAAGTAACCTATATGTTATTCCTAACCTACATCTGTGCCAAATTTTATTCAGTTCCGTTCAGTTAGTTCTTGCATGAAAGAAGAACAAATATCCATCTATCCCTCCTCACAAACGTTTCCATTTTTAAATAACTAGGATCCTCCCATAAAAAGTAGTCTACGTGTCATTCCAGGCTATATAATTTACCCCTGGGCCAAATTTCAATGACATCCGTTCATTAGTTTTTGCGTGAAGGTACATCCATCCATACACTACAATATTAATAGGAGTTTTATTTTACAAAAATCATCACAGGACTCTACAAAAAGCACTACAATTTCGACTAAGCACTAAACATATCAAAAACCACTAGATCGAGCGCTGAAGCGCTAAAACGGCACCTCTATATAGTGCTAGCAACCAAAGTGCCTCGCCTTATATCGAACAAGCACTTCAGTCACAACTCAATAGACATTTATTGACAATAGTTTTAGTACCAAATAGAAGATATATGAAAATTATAAATGAATAATTTGTTGTATTGTATTGTATATCTATAAATGACCAGTTAGAAAGCCAAAGCCTTTTTTTACAGAGTAGGTACTAATAACATGCTAACAAAATTACGGATCCATCGGTGAAGAGTTACTGATTGAGAAGTAGAAAACAAAATTGAAATATGTCCAAGTTTACCATCTTCCACCTTCTTTTTTTTTAATCAAAAAGCGAGAAAAGGCATCTCCACGAAAATTAAACCATGTTAAATTCTTGGACCCGAAAAACCCTAACATTTTTTTACAAAAATTTGTGATATTAAAAACTTGCCTACATATAAATACATATAACAACATGACAAGAATCATCCTACCAATATTATAAATGAGAAAGTTTGATAGGATGGATAGATGGATGTTTGTTAATCTATCACGCAAAAACTACTGGACGCATCTGATTGAAACTTGCCACAGAGATAGTTTATATAGACTGGTATAACACATAGGCTTTTTATCAACATACCTACCGCGGCTCGAAACTTGTAATGCAATAATTTTGACTAAATCTTAACACAACCATACACATATATAACCAACCATCGATATTAAGAAATTAAACATTATATAATAATGAAATTGTACCCGTTTTAGTTTCCTCGGACTGATTCACCAACCGACTGCCTCCTGTCGCCTCGGTGCACGAGAGATGCATGCGGCCACCTCTCTGTCTCGATCAACTCATCGATATATTACGAGCACAATCGAGATTGAATTGACATCGAGACACGAGACACAAAATTACATTGAACGATAAACGTATATATATATATATATCTCTCTCTAAAATAGACACACGTTACGTACCTCCTTCTTTTTTGAAGTTGGTAAAAAATACGTCCCCGATACCATGTCTATTACAGTTATGACACAATAACTACCTTCTTCTGGTAAGTGAACCGAAGCAAAGGATAATTATGGATTTTTCGACATATTTGCCGACTGGATTTTGAAAGTCAACAGCTCATTAGCATGGTAGTGACTGCAATGCGAGGGGCCTAGCATTTAGAAAAGCATTTATGTCACAGATAAATGTTTATTCTCGGAATATGTGTGTGTGTGAATGTTATTTGTATGACACTAGGAATCCGGTGCGAGGTACGAGTAAGCGAACTTTCGCATAATGTTAGTAGCAAGATATATAATTATGCTTCAAATAGATAATTTAAAATTAGAAAAAAAGTATGTTTATTTTATCAGTAATATAAAACGAAATACACAACAACTCTAATGTACACCAATAGACATAAACCAAGAACAAAAGATATTTACAAAATAAGGTACACAAGAGTCGGCCTTATCTCTTAAGAAGCGATTTCTTCCAGACAACCTTTGGGCAAAGGACTATATGGGTTAAGAAAAACGAGCAGGGGTGTACGAGTGTTTGATATATATATATATATATATTGCTACTATAATATATTTAAGTATGAATTTTGCGACAGGAATACAGTGACCAAAAGGGTCAAAATAAATGAGAAAGTATTAGGGCTGGTTAAAGGGAAATAGTCTAGAAATTATGCAGAGAGAGAGAGAGATAGAGAAAGTAGGATATAGTTAATGATTTAATGCAGTGATTGAGCGCGTCGGACAGACAACGGCAAAGAATTCCAAAGACGGACGATCAGACAGGAAGACTTAAGAGATTAGTAGAAGAGCGAATAAAGCTATTATGGGCAAGATGTTGATACTAAAATAGTAATTTTCGGTAATAAATAAATTCCAAAAAAAAAAAAAATTAACAATTTTTTGTACTGACAAAACAAAGTCAAAATGGCCGTGGCAAGCCAACAGCCGCTGGCTTCCAGGGTGACCCGTTCATTACTTGACATTAAATCATGAAATTACTAAAACGAAATTCGTTGTTTGATATTACGTTCAATTTACAGCCTTTAATAGATATTTAACTCAGACTAAACACCACTCAATAGGCACTTGAGACATAAGTGTTTACAAAAAGTCACTTATTGGCGTACAGGATGGCAGGATGACAAGCATGACTTTAAATAATTTTACATCCTTATATTAAGTGGAATAGTAAGTCTGTCTGTCGCAGGCTGTGAACCCAGGACATGCTGATCAGAGACCAAAGCTCCAACCACTAGGCTGTTACTGCTTTAACCCAAAAACGTGGTATGGTGGACTTTGAGAACTTTATGGAGAATTCTCAGGAGTGCTTCCTCAGTATCATTTCCATCACCTAGCAAGTGATAATCTGATACGCACATAACTTTGAAAATTAGAGTTACGTGTAGGATTTATATTATGCGTACCGCAAGGGAATGGAATAACTTGGCTGCGTCGGTGTTCCCGCCTAAGTACGATGTGGGAGTCTTCAGTGTGAATAGGCATTTACTAAGTTAGTGTGTCCAAAATCTTAGACATCACTTTCCATCAGGTGGGAACGATGTCAAGCATTTACTTATTTTGTATAAACAAAAATAACTCAGTACCTCCCGTTCGAGAGACCAAGGTTCCAACTGGGCCATCACAAACCTAAAACCATTAAATAACAAATCGTTTGTAACAAGCCCGCATATAATTTAACAATGGCACAATATATTAACAGTACAATTACAAAGTTGTAGAATTTGCACTGTAATAATCTAGTACTATAAGTTATACGCGCGAATTTTAATGGATTCCAATGACTACACGTAGTTGGAGTAACAATAAAATTTACTACGGATATTTAGATTTGGAGTATATTATTTTTACAGTATTGTATGTGGCCAACAAAAATTGGTAACGCGTCCAGCGTTCATAGATTAGTGGCTTTGTTTCGATTGTAAACGATCGAAAAAGTTAAACAACAGTAGGCGCGGTAGGAGGATGGGTGACCGCTGGTGGCAAAAAAATCATGAACGCTTCCGTGCCTCGAAGGGCACGTAAAGCCGTCGGTCCGTTGTTGTCATTAGATAGCAATCGTTAAGGGATTCGGGCAACATAAAAACTTCTGACACTCGGGTTGGCCACTAATCCCTCCTCCAATCCGCCATGGGGCAGCGTGGTGGAGTATGATCTAGGCCTCCTCAGTACAAGGACCCGTGTTCAGTAGTTGGCCATCATTGCTACTTATAATTGTCCCACTACTGAGATTGGTGGCTTTATTACGTAATGTAACCGAAAACAGATTACAAAATTTTCACGATAATTGCTCGTAGATCGCAAATTCGTTTTATGTACCATCAGATTTGAATTTCGATGTTTTTGCCGCATAGCGCCTGTTGTATTGCTGATCGTTTGCTTACTGCTCGCTGTTTGTAAATGTTAGCTAATCGGGCTGTGAATCTCCTCTTACAATGAGAAGTACAGGCCATAATCCAATGCTGCCAAGTGCCGTTTGGTCGACTTCACACTTTGAGAACTTTATAGGAAACTTTAAAGAGTGCAGGTTTCCCCAGGACGTACTTACGAATTCACATAAATTTTCATAGATCTGCCTACATCCAAGTAGAACCCCATTCACGTCTCCGGTGGCCTCTTAAAAGTCTATCTGGACCACTTTGAGTGTAAATGGCCTATATCCCCATCCAGCACGCCACTAATCTCACACCTACCTGCTCTCCGGATCTCCAACATCATAATAAAGAGTTCTCAGAAATATATACTATTATATGTGTATAACACATACACAAGTTAACTTGCTGACTTCTAATTTCTTTGCGATCAATTTTAAAGAAATATTTCATACCTATATACCTACCATCATTAATTTATTGACTCGTAGGGTTTTTTGTTATAGCCTGGATATATTTTTGTCATACAATTTCCCATGACAAACTCAATAATAATCTGTCATATAATTTCCCATGACAACCTTGAATTATCTCAATAAGAATAATACTTATTAACCCGCACCCTATCATAATTATGCATACCCTCAACTTTATTTTTTTATGTACTACAGATTCTGTATGCGGTTAAAATTCAATCATAATTCAATTTAAAACATAAATTGTTATTGAAAGTACTGAAATCACACAGGTGTGTGTGAAATGCATGGCAGAATGTGTAATGTTTTTATTTTGTAATTTAATGAGTTTCCAATACATTTTTATATTAAATAGTAGTTTTCTGCACTCCTTCTCCGTGGAAACTTTAATTGTGATAAATCTCCGTATTACAGAGAAGCGGGATCTATGATTTTGCTTCAAATATTAATATATATGTATGTTCATACATCTACTGTATTTTCTCCATGAATACATTTCAACATGAAGTTTCCACTCTTAAGGCTGTTTTAAGAAAATTGTTTAACCGAAAGCGACTTACGATATCTCATTCTAATTTTTTTTATACATGTAAATAATAATAAATATCTTTGGACAACTCACACACGGCCATCTGAAGCCAAACTAAGCGTTAGCTTGTACTATGGTGACCAGATAACTGATAAACATACATATACTTTTAAATACATACTTAAATAGATATTTCTATTGAACACCCAGACACAGAACAAACATTCCTGCTCATCACAGAAAAATTTGACCTGGGTGGGAATCGAACCCCCGACCGCCAGTGTAGTAGTCAGGTTCACTAACCACTAGACTAACCGGCCTATCATGTTCTATAAATGTGAATAATATAACAAAAATAAAAATAAAAAAATTATTCGTTCTTACATTTTCCTAGGCACCTATTTAGTACTGTTAATTCATACGTTCAAGCAGAAATTTCCATAACCAAAGACCTCAATACAGTTACATACAAATGGACAAGCCCACATAATGTTAATACTACACATATAATGTTAAAGTAACTCCATAAAACAAATCAAATTATAATTATGACTTGTTAACATAGAGAGATACAATATAATAAGCGTATACATAACGTTCCTGGGTATAAGGAAATATTAAGAGCAAAACAATATTATATCGGTCGAACAGAACACGGCCGCAGACATTTAGATTTAGCGCACGACCGAGCGCACGCGCATGAGCGGGGCGATAAGCGTGTAAGTTACATGAGTGGTGTTCACACACATATTTGTTGACGTAAATCTTCAGAAACCTAACCTACTAGAACCTGATCTCGCTTCGCTTCGGAAGAACCAATTACCAGAAAGAGGTAGTTATTGTGATATAACTGTATCAGTAATGATCTCAATATTTGTACATATGGTTGTCCTCTATAAAACCGCAATACTTCAATTTAATAAAAGTTCCGCATCGTACACGATATAAGCGGTGATAGCCTAGTGGTTGAGAATTCGGCCGCCTACTCGCGAGGTCCGGGTTCGAATCCCAGTGCACGCATTTCTGACTTTTCGGAGTTATGTGCTTTTTAAGCATTTAAATGTCACTCGCTATAACGGTGAAGAAACACATCGTGAGGAAACATGCCGGGGAGTTTGCGAAACTCAAAGGTGTGTGAAGTCTGCCAATCTGCACTTGGCCAGCCTGGTGGGCTATGGCCTTAACCTTCTCATTCAGAGAAGAGACCCGTGCTCAATAGAGGGTCGTGATCGGTTGAGATGATGATGATGATGAAGACAGGATATAAGTTTTTTTTTTTTACACATTAGGTTACATTATCGACAATACTAAAATTGACAAACGAAAGTATTTGGCAAATACGGTAAGTGTACGTCATGTTTTTATGTTTTGATTTAATATGTTTCCAATATATTATTAAATAACATATTCGTTTTCTTCACTCTTCTCTATGCAAACTGTGCCAAATTTAATATTCCTCCGTCCGCGTAATTATCGCAAACAGGGGTACAAAGCTTTTGGTTCAAATATCTAAAATGTACGTTAAAATGCTGTTTTGTTCTTAAGTATGGTCAGAATTATTAAATAAATAAATATATCAGAACAACACACACACGGCCATTGAAATATAATTTCTAAAGATCACGATAGGGGATGCCACAGAAATAAAAAAAATGCTATACAAAAAACAAATATTCGTGAAAGTTTATTTTATCTATAACGTTGAACAACTTCTTCTACATAAGACCCGAGAGCTTTATTTTTATTCTATGGCCTCGAACAGTAGCTGGATGAGGGCGAAGGCCGACCAATTACCGTGTTGGGGGGCGAGCCCCGCCCCAATCGCGCTAAATAAAGTTCAAGTATCAACCGTCATTGTTCGACGACGTCTTTACGGGCCTAATTAATTCACCTCAGGTTTCTATTGCAATGATTTCTGTATTGTTATTATTGTTTTAATTCAGTCTCGACTTGGACGCCGACATATCTGCATGGTGGTCGCATTGATAATTATGCATGTCTTTTTTAAGCCACACATAAGGAAACCTGAATCACGCTATCAGATGTTTTCCATCGCCTGCACATAAACAAGTTCTTATTCCAATTATGAACAGTTGAAACTCGGCCGCTCCCCAGCGCACATCGCCTGGCGAAACCCCCTTCGCAACATTATAATCTTTATTGTACACAATTTTGTATATAATTTCAATTTGTACTTAATCGTACAATAGACTGTACAGATCTAAGTATTGTTATTGCATTATTCATACAATGATATTGTATAATTTTTCGTTAAGTGAGCTGTTAGTCCCTGTGATGTAATAACTTGCACTTGCTTTATAGCATTGGCGACGGTAATTACTTAGCACAAATTGAATCGGCGAGTCGTCGGATATTTTCATTTAAAAAATTCAATGACTAAAGCATATTATGTCGCGGGTTAAATCGCTTCAGCGCAACTCCCGCTACCTATAAGCGGAGCGGGGACGCTTCGCGATTCTATATTTAGCGGGTACGCCCCGTCTGTGACTCAACACCGCTTGGAGCCGTTGCTTTACATTATGGCGCTGGTACCACAATCTCTGCGAGACAAAAGTGATAAGCAGTGATTACTGTCGATATTAGCCTTACTAAGGAGCTTAGCAATGCTTGATAGCGGTAGCCAATGAGCTTTTATATCGGTTATGGGATAACTAATAATCAGTTCACTAGTAGATCCCAACTAATGCGTGGTTGAAAATAAAGTTCCTTTGTAACATGAACTGAGCGTGTAACTTCGTCCGCATGGAATTAAACAAAAAAAATTGTTCAATTCGCAGATTTTACGATAACTTATATATCACAATTGCCAAAACAGACGCCATACTCTTCTTCGCTTAATGTCTATTACATTTTTGAACTAGCGTTCGGCGTAAACTTCAGAGGCATTTGTCTCAAAGCCTGACACCTGATTGTAAGTGATCACAGCTGTCCATGGATGTTGCAACACCTGGAGCAAGGGCGCAAGGGGCGATGCAGCTGCTGGTAAAATGAGATTTGTTTTTCGAATACCCCGTCGTTTAGTATCGTTTTAAGTCAACACCGATGGGGACGACCATATTTCATATAGGCATATATTTCCAAAATATTAAGGTTGAAACCGATATTTTTTTGTAAGAACCACATACCGCCTCAATCAATAGTTGCTTCTAAACATCACGACCACAACATACATAGAAAACTAGTCTTCGACCGCGGCTCGCCCTCGTGGCAGGTACGTTAGCAAAAAATGGCCCATCTATTATTTGAGACTGTAATGTATCTCTGAGTCAAATTTTATTCAGATCCGATCAGATTGACGTGAAGGAGTAACTAACATCCAACCTTACAAACTTTAACATTTGTAATATTAGAAGTAAAAGTAACTTTTTCTAATAGGCTCATGTCGTTAACGCCTTATTACTGCAACTACGGAACCCAAATTTTCCCATGACACCACTTGGCCAGCCAGACCTTCTTGGCCAGTTTATTTTTCCATGTATTCGTAATTCGACCAACGTTTCTTCAAACAGAGAACTCCAATACTCAAAGAGGTCAGAAGAACTTTCTCGGAACAGCCGAAAGAGTTTGAAAGCTTCTTGACTCCGTAACCATATTAGGTACAACACTACCATGGGATACTACATCGACTGGCAAAATGCGTACCGCTATTTTGTATGTTTTTGTACAAAATGTACCAATATATTTTTGTTTGGTTTTGCTTTTAAATTTTACTGAATCCGTATTTCATAATTATCAGTAAAAAATATCTTTGTTTTTTGACTGAGAATAGTTCAAAGTACTTACCATATGAATGCCTGACGTATTGTTTCACGTCGAAATGGGGTGAAGGATTGACGTGTTTTTAAATAGAGATAGTTGATCACCTAGTGCAGGGTTTCTCAACCTTTTTGGAAGCGCGCCTCCCTAACGACTTGCGAAAATTGTCATGCCTACTCCAATAAAATTAAGGTAAAAAAAACATTATTTTCATAATATTTATCATATGTAGTTAATGAATATAAATTCAAACATTTACTTAGTACAAAACAATTAAAATCTATGAATTAACTATTGTGAAACCTTTTTATATTTTACCCACACCCGCCAAGGGAGGCGCACCCCACTGGTTGAGAAACTCTGGTCTAGAAAGTGACAAAGGGCATTTTTTTATCATAAGTACAACGTCATAAGTACAACGCGGACGGGCCCTACTCAGTACATAAATACACTTTTAATACGTTACAAATACAAATTTATAGACGTACTTCCATACAAAATTTTATTTCCTATTTCTATTCCGTCAAGCTTTTTTTCAATAACAAAAGTATGTTATGTTTTTCGTTGCAAGTTTAGTTTAAACTTTGCGTTTGGTATATCGTAGGAAGCACGAAAAATGTCTTATGAAGAGTCTTCCAGTACCGTTCATCTTTAACATCAACGTCGGTTAAAAAAAGCAGAAGAGAAGAGATAGAGTCAGCTGTAAGATACACTTTTACAGCTCAGGCTACATTTTAGAATTGCTTTGGTACCGAATGAAAACATACTAGCTAGGTTTATCAGTAGAAACGCAATAACATGTGAACTCCATTTTTATCTTGATTTTTACAAGCATTTAACTTGCAGTGTTTTTATATTAGTATGTTAGTATATTTGTTTGTTGCGGGACAAATCTTGCAAGCTTAATTAGACCCACTTCCTTTACACTACGAAGCTGAAATTTTGCATAAACCTTCAGCCCTGATGACAATGCATTTTTATGACAAGCATGACCTGATACTACGTTCAAGGTTGGCCCCAGACAAGGGAACTCCTCAACTGTAACAATACAGTTATGAAACTTTGTGTATCTCTTTGTATGAAAGTTTGTTTTAAAATATTTTTAATAAACCTTGTTATTTAGTATGAACACAATTAGGTATTTATCTATTTTTTTTTTCTTTTTTAAATTTAGAATAGGGTTGGCGCCAGTTATCCGGTTTTCGACTGGATAGGTGTTAGTCTTCCGGTATTTGGCCGGATAGTATATAGGCCGCCGGATAAGCTGGATACTGGATAGTTATCTGATATCCGTTCCGTTACTAATAACAAACATACATACATCCTTAGAATCTTTCACATTTATAATATTAGTAGAATATTATTATCATAATATCTATTTAAGTATGTATTTAAAAGTATATATGTATGTTTATCAGTTGTCTGATCACCATAGCACAAGCTAACG
>DWJZ01004494.1:0-15271 GCA_018249125.1 Asbolis capucinus
CATCCATTAAGACAGTGGTTCTCAAGCTAGGGGTAGTTAAAAATTAATCTGTAATGTTATAAATCAGATTAATATACTATTGGTATATGGTTTTATTTGTTTGTTTGTCCTGTCCTAGTAATATAATAAATGTGAAAGTATATGAGGATGGATGGATGTATGTGTGGATGGATAGATGGTTTGAATGGATCTGAGTGACATTTGTCACAGGGAGAGGGTTCGAATTAACAATAATATTATTTTTCGTTGACGTACCATACGGGCAAACCGCTGGCGAATACTAGTTCTGAATATGCTCAAAAATACTAGACCAATTATAAAAAATCACTTGTCATATACGATAAATATTAGACTTTAAAAAACGAGCGGCATAAAAACTTCCGAGCTTTGCTTTTGCAATGTAAATACCTTTTAAATTTGTTATTCATAATACTTTCAGACCAAGAAGCAACATAGTGGAATATGCTCCAGGCCTCTTCACGAAGAGACACCCATGCTCGATAGTAGGCAATTGAGGGATTGAAGGTACTTCCCAGTTTTAAATACGAGCTAAAAAGTTGAGTACCATTGCACAATTCCCACGTTTTGGCAAGGTAACAAAGTTAAAATAAATTGTAGATAGATCTCAGACACCGGTGTTAAGGAGGCGAAGAGAAATGAGGTAGTTACGATGAGAAAAATACTCTCTAGATACGAGAAATTAATTAAATTGCTTTATTTTTTTATAAAAATGAGTACCAGCGGCATTCTAACTATAGGTGTGCTCGCTCCTGCCAAACTGTACTATTTGTTACACTTATCATTTAGTCTATCAATGGCTGTTGCCGAGAGGAGTCTAATTTCATGTGTCGAAATGTCGAAAATCAAATAAGAATTAATACACCACATGTAAATTAAAAAACATTTAAATTTCAGGAAATATAACATTGTAAAAATAATATTTATAAAAAATATTTGTAAATAATATTTAAAAAAGTAAAGGAATTTTTTAAATTGTCCTATATTATACAGAAATCATTCTATAGTGTAATTGTAGTAACAATCGTATAACATTAAAATTTGACGTAAGTTTGACAAGATGGCGTCCAAGATGGCGTCTGAAAACAGATCAATAAGAAATTACATTTATTATCAATCTTTATTGCTTCCTCTCTTTTGATAATATCATCTCATTGTCTAAGATTCATTTAGTTTTATTTCCACATAGTAAATGAACCGTGGGTTAACTGGTGACCTTAACCCAGCTAAGGACCACGCTCTCCTTGAAATCGTAGAATCTAAAATTACCATCTCGCCGATCTCATTCGTGGATGCAGTAAAATGTCCACATTCTCCACGAACAAACACTTATGAAAATATAGATCCGAATACCATTTCACGGAATGTGTTTACGTTGTACGTTGTACGTAGGTTTATTGTGACCAATCTTATATAGTTCTTGAATTACTATTTCTGCAAGCTATATATTTTTTATTTTATAAACAGATAAACGAACAGATCATTTAATATTAAGTATTATCGCCATCCATGAACATTAATGACACCAAATTATGGTAGCACTAACGCGTTGTCTATTAAGAAGGAAGTAGTAAAACATTGTTGATGCAACCGAGGTCAATAATGACACCTACGGATCCGGACACCAACAACATGCTGCTTCAGGACTGACAGAAGAATGGGAAGGAGGATAACAGAAGGACCAGAAGAGCTGGTTCTCAAGCTCCCAGCCAGAACACAACGAATCGTTTAGTAGCCAATTCTTCTGTCTTCGACTCAAGAATGAATAGGATGCTAAATTAGTGCGGTTTACTGTCTAAGAAACATGCCATCAGGTGGGATAGTGGTCAAGCACTATAGAATATAAAAAGAATTAAAACAAGAGGGTGGTAGCTAGCCATCAAAAATCCTTTCCCAAAGCCCACCAAACAGCTAACTTCCATCGCCTCTTCGACAGCCCGGTTTCCAAGTAGATAGGGTTGGCATTCCAGGCGGCCTACATCACTAAAACTGTATTAAAGGTGGAAGATGTTTGTTCATTATCTCCAAGTTGTGTTTGATTCCAGTACATTCATCACTCCACAAACATTTATGCTCTATATCCGTTGCCTTGAGATGCTCTCCGAAAAATTAGTTTAAATGTAAATATCATCTGCGAATTCAAACACTATTTATTAGTTAAACAGAAACGATTACGTTAGGAAATAGGTGACTTGGACTAATTTAGTACACTCCCATCATTTAGGAGTCTTTCTGCCGCACACACAGTCACTTAAATCGCTAATTTATGTACAATACACTGATAATTGTAGTTTCTGTACAGTACAATAGTGAAGATTTGTATATTTACTGTAACAATTCATTTTGATGAAAGGACACTCTCATACCGAGATGGACCACAAAAATATTTTCTGTATAGTTATGTTTGTCGGTCTGAACGCGCATTGCCTAAACCCTTGGAAGGATTTTGATTAAACTTTGCAGTTTTAACTTATATCCCGGATTAACAGTTACTGGGCATCTCTTAGTATCTCTGTTAAAATCATGTAAATATTAAGGAATAAATAAAGTAACCATTAACAACTCTGAGTGTAGCTATAAGGGAATCAATTCGAATTGGGTGACAATCTGTGTTTAAAAATAAATAAAATTGACGAAATATTATGTTATTCACCGGAAACTGGTATCGTTCATGTGAAAAAGGTCCTTGAAATAAATGTTTGATTTATGTACAGTACGTGTTCCGAACCAATCGGAGATAGTTTGATATGAAGCGGAAGTTTATATCAGTAAGCCAATAAATATCTTAAAAACTTTATAGCATTTTTCTCATATAGTTTCTTTCGTGTGCAAATGTTGACAATATTAAACTGAGCTCGATAACGAAGTTTTACTACCAAATTTTTTATAGTTTCACTTTTAACGAAGTGAAAGAAGGATTGCTGAGCTAAGTTTTAAACCAACAGAGTGTACTGACTCTAGCAGAGACAGGTTTTAGCGTTGGTCTATCGATCGGTAGGGCCTAGGTTCAAATCCTGCGCCCAACTTTTAATTTCAAAGTTACTTGAGTATCAGAATTTGTTCACTAACGGTAAAGAAAATATTGGGTGGAAACCTGCACGCACGACAATTGTCCATAAAGTTCTCTAGGGTGTGGCGAGCTCAAAACTCACACTTGTCCAGAGTGGTGGTTATTAGCATGTACCCACATTGTGAATGGAAATCCGAGCCCAATAGTGGGATAGGTTTAGGATGAAACGATGATGAGAATACAGTTATATTTTGTACGCATATTCAAACCCATGTTAGTCTAAATACGCAAAACAAACTTTATACGGGGCGGAAGGTAGGCCAAAGTGGACCCGCAATAAAAATAATAAAAGAAGCTATCTCCATCGCCCGGCGCCATGTGGCCGGCCACTTACAGTTTTTTTAATAAAATTTACATACGTTTAGGGTCTCGCACGGACGGACGAGTAAGAGACGCTTTTATAAAATATCCCGGCCTCTCAATTAAAAAAACACTTGTTAAGCGTGAATCTGCCACGTCAATAGGGTCCTGTAGATAACCTAATATCTCTTAAACTTCAACCGGTTGCCAACCTTTTCAAAATAGTTTTACTTTGAAGTATATGCTAATATTATAAATGCGAAAGTTTTTCAGGAAACTAGTTATACATGCCACTAGGGTCCACACGCGACTTCGCCCACAAGGTTATTGATAAAAAGTAGTATATATGTTATACCAAATTTCATTCAGATCAGACCAGTAGCGAGTGTGGACAAATGGACGTACAGATAGACAGACGTACACGACGACTGCGGGTTCTGAATTTTCTAGGAAACCCTAAAAAGTGTAAGTGCGGTAATTCTGTGAGGTAATCGGTGCAGCGTTGCTCATGTCACACTTTTCTGCAATATCAATTTTACATTTTCTTATGAAGAGTATAATAGGAACAAGGGAGATAGATCCAAGGACGTTCTGTCTTTTTTTACGTAGAATAAGTTAATGGCTTCCATCGATCTCGCCTGATGGTAAGTGGCGAACATGTCTTAGACGTTGGGCGCACTACCTTAGTAAATGGTTATTCCCCTATTAAACATGGGAGTCATTTGCTGATTTCTCCAATTTAATAGATGACGTAAAAAAACCTAATAGTGTTTTTACATCTTCATTGACATTGTCATAGGTTTTCCAATCCCATTTCTGATTCCAATATTTTGCAAGTTTTCTAGAACAGCCTCCCGGTCAAGGAGCTTTAAACAACGAAACGTTCACGACGAGTACGTACGTAATGAAATTCGGACGGTTCAGTGCGTTGTAAACTTTTATTGCAAACATTTCGATTTTGCACAGGAATTTGATTGCAAATGATCGCCGTGGAGCGACGTAGCTGTTTGCTAAGTGGCCCTTAAAGAAACCGAAGGGAAATACCTTAGTTTATTTTAAAATGTAACTTGCAGCTCATTTGATGAGTTCAAATTGAATTGAAATGAAAAAATAGTGAAATCCAAACTACTTATTTCGTCTTAGGAACCAATAGCTTAAACGAAAGTCAATAGTTAATAATACAATCAATTTAGAACAAAGGTCAGGAAAAGTAGAGAAATCATTTTTAATTTCTATATATGAGATCTAATGTAACAGGAAACTCAATATTAAACACTGGAAATCGATATCTCCCATGTATAAAGCGAAATATCGAAAAATTGCATTATTATTTCTTCAAACGATAACACTTACCAAAACTAACGTTCTAAAACTCAGCGTGTGACTAATTTACTAAAAAAATTTAAACTTATATAAAGTCAAATTATGTAGACTCCTTCAAAATATTTATGATTAGAAATAAATTTCTGTATTTTTTTATACTTGTAGAAAAGTACTCTATAATTATCAAATTATTTACTTTTGTAACAAAATGAGAAATAGATTGAAAAAATATTTTTTAAAAACCTTCCTTTACAAACAAAATCGTAAAATCAGCCGAACATTACAAAGAATTGTTTGAAACGCTGCTGTTACAAAAAGGAACATTTAGAATGGATTAAAATCCTTGCCCCCTCCACGAGAGAGTTATTTCAGAGCCCCCTAATCACCGAATTAAAAGCTCCGTCCACTCCTGTGAAAGCACCACCGTTCTGTTCACACGTCTGTCACTCCGCAGTATCATTCCATTACAATTTAAAAACAAAACCACCTCAACGATACGCCACTTTAATTTATTTTCTCGTACAATTCTCGACCTTATTACAAGCGGGTAAGGTGACGATCGAATCAGCTTTTATGTTCCTTACATGTGTCTCCCACGGTGTCGATTCTATTTACGTATGTATTGCTTTCAACGTTTGCGACTTGTTCGAATCTTGAATGCTGGAAGTTAATGTGTGAATTTTGTTTATAGGAAATTCAATTACATTTTTCAGGCGCAATATATTTGGATGCATTCGAAGGAGTTATTTATCGAGCTTACAGTCTATCCAATGTTGAGTTGGCGAGATTATAACGCGCAATTTTGCTGGAAGTATGAAAAGTTAGATGAAAGATGGTGAATTCTTATGAATAGGTTTATCCTCTGGATACAGAACCTTAATGAACGTACAGCAAAGAAGTATTAGAAGAGGTAAACGGTCGAAAAGCTATAAAAATCACATAAAAATAAATAATTAATACCACAACGTGTGAAACGATGTGTCCTGTTTAAATTGATAAAAAAACAGTTATAAGCATCGTAGCATAAAGACCTAACTCGTTTACAGCCAGCCGCCTTGCTTCTCACATTAACTCATATCAATCGCCAGCATGTATCACACGTGCGTTCACCTCGAGTTTTATAGCTCTCATTAAAAAAACACAGAAACACCGCACTTCTCTTATTTGGTTTTCGCAGGCGGTCCCCACGTGGTCGTCACCCTTCCCACGTCACCTTTGATTGGGAGCCTTTGGTTTTATTTATAGAATTCTGAGTGGCAAGTAATGCCGAATATTTCAATATTAGTTATATCGTGGCTTAAGAAAGAGGAAAGGGTTAGGAAGAAATGAAACAAATGGTTAATATTAAGCTTGTATCATCTTACTAATATTATACATGTGGAAGTTTGTGAAAGATGTTTGGATCTATGAATTTCCTTCACGCACTAGTAGTGAAACGGATTAAGATTACCTTGGCACACAGAGAGACCACGTCCAGGAATTTATGATAGGATAGTTTTAATCCCGATTTTAGGTTTCTCTGGGATCACTCGGACGTTCATAATTTTTAAGTTTTTGTATGTTCACACCTAACTAATAATGAATTAAATTAAAATTTGGCACATAAATAAATTATAGTGAGAAATAACACATAGTTTTTGTCAACACAGAACGCTTACAAAGCAACGGAGAAAAACTAGTCGTTAATAAATTTAAGACTGACTTAAGCAATATAATTATGGCGTGTTTAAGTTTTTTTTTACTTAAGATAACCAAATAATACATCGATCCCACCTGATGGTAAGTGGCGATGATGTCTAAGATGCTGAACGCACTAACATATGCTATTCACTCTTCTTTTCAAGACTCCTACAACATACGTGGACGGGAACACCGCCGTAGGCGTTACGTTTATGACACTAAAACAGACTAAAAGATAAGGTAAGTAATGGAGTAGAACAGTAATTGGTAAACGTTCTACAAGCTATAGAATTTGTAATAGACTTATGCATAAACTCTTAAGGAAATTGTACTTTAGAACTGAGTAAAGCGTCTTAGTTCTAGATGCTACTAGATCTCTAAAATCTAGATCATGAAGTTCTATGTAGTAATTAAATTAAAATTATGTTAAATTATCATATCCGGACAAAAATCATGTTTTTTAATGAACATATTTCATTAAAAGAATACTTCATGTGTGACTTGGATTTGGGCAATTTTAATTAGTGTTTACGGTTGAAATTCAGCTATAAATCTATTTAAAAATAAATTGTCATTGACAGTACCGTATTTGGCAAACGTAAGTGTGTGTCAAGTGCACGGTAGTGTGTGTAATACGAGTATATTCAATTTGTGTTTGATGTATTTCTAATCTATTTTCATATAAAAAATAGTTTTCTATACTCCTATTCCATAGAAACCTTAACTGTACCAAATTTCATAGTCCTCCGTATTTTTTAAAGTTTTTGCTTCACTAAATTAAATTAATATACAGATTTAGTTGAATCCAGTCTTAATATAAGGTGGCTCTTCTCCTTACGACTTGGAACAGCTAAACTTTCGTCTTATCCCCCACAACCATCAATTCCATCTCCGTTTACTGAAAACAAACCATCCTGATAAAGGGTAGATTTATTTCGTTCACGAGATGAATGAACCAAATCGGTGCCAAAATATTCGAACCATTATTCAGAACCTGTGTATTGGCCTTTAACTGTTGCATTAATAGCGGTCCGTGGATCATTTATTGATGCCACAGCGCTACGTTGATGTATCTCAGCTATTGTTTCATTGCGATGGTCTTTTTCTGACTGTCTGTCTGTATACCGTGTCGGTGAAACATGGACGTCGAGGAATTTGTACATGACAACTGTATTATTTTATAGCTGTGATGATTAGTTGCTACATTTTACTGTATTAATAGTAATACTGGGTATTGTATATTCATTATGACAAGAATGTTTACTATTACTTACAACTTTCATCATCGTGGTAACTAAGCGTTTTAAAAGTAACGGGTACCCACGATTATTTTTACTGAGTCTTGCTGTGACCATGATTCATTAAGCTAAGTTGAAATATATCGGTTTACATTAAAATAGCCCGTCAGAGTTTTAAAATGTAACGTAAGTTTTGACAATATTGTAATGTAAGTTTTGACAATATGATTTTATTGAATTATTTAAAAAAAAAAATCTGAGTGTATTCTGTATAAGCCGGCTCCAATAGATATTCTTCAATTGAGAAATTACCACAAATCATACCAAAGTAAAAAGAAACAACAAATTAAAAAGTAACCCAGAAACGCAATTTCACAGTGCATTATTCAAACTTTCCAATTACAAGTGCGAAAAAATATTTATAAGTTGTGATAATTATCGTAAATACTTTAACAGTTGCAGTAGTAGGTGGGCACGGACGGAATACCTGGCATTTTATTGAGACTACACGAAACAAAAATAATATGGTGTCAACGTATGAAATGCGCGTAATCCATACACAAGGGAACGTTAAAGAAAAATGAAATACACAGTCGCTACCTTTTATTTATCGTTGAGATTTAAAAAGTGTGAAAAAAGCTCGATGACTTATACATTGGACGTAAGGACGGGCTGGCGCACACTGCGAGCTATTTGGTTTAGGAAAATTGGCGTCGCAGTGTCCGTTTTTAGTACCTAATTCTACCAATATTATAAATGCGAAAGTTTGTGTGGATAGATGGATATTACTCCTACACGCAAACTTGGCACAGAAATAGATTACAATCCGGAATAACATTTTATTTTATCAACTGCTGCGGGTAGATACTAGTATTATTAATGTGAAAGTAACTCTATCTGTTTGTCAGTTACATTTTCACGTCTAAATTGCTGAACCGATTTTGAAGCAACATGGTACAGAGGTAGAATAAAACTTAAGAAAAAACATAGGCTATTTTTTACCGAAAAAAAGCTTGAAGGGGATGAAATTTTCTATGGAATTTGTTCATTATTGAAGTTCTATAATACTTTGTTTGCATGCACTAGATATGGTGTTGACCATGAGGAGAGGGAGGAAAAAGCTCGCGGCTTTACCCGTGTGGTAGATACGATGATTTAAAAATATGGTAGATACGTTGCCTAATTTCTTAGCTATAAACTCGCTAGCTGTCAGTGTGGCGTTGCCGTGACGCACCTCAGCGACACTGACAAATGTCGCTTTTACCCGCGACACGGCGCGACACCTGTTGTCGCACGCCAGCGCCGCGACTGTCGCTGATATATACTCCATTCTGTGGTATTGTTGGTTCGTTTTATTAACTCATTTCGAAACTTGTGTTAAAATTAGACGTATCGTATAAAAATGTGATATAATTGTTAACTTTTATTCTGTACTGGATTTTTCCTGCTACATACTACCTGGGGTACGTCTCCCTCTCTTCAGCTCCCTTAACCCTTCTTAACCCCCCCTCTCTTCCTAACCCCCTTCCACAGTCAATACCTCTTTCATCCACTATTTGCACCCCTTTTAAGCCTTTAATCGCGAAAACATTTGCATATGTTGTTGTTCAAGTTGTGTTCTATCCCTATCCCAAGTTTTATCGAAATAAATTCTGTAATATATGTAGGTGCGAAAAGTTTAAAGACAGTGCGAGTAACTTTGTTATTAGTAGGGATGATAATAATAAAACATATGTTATGGGATATAGTAAAAATATTAAATTCTAGTGGTGCCGTTACAGTATATAATTATATAAATTATATTATTAACAAATAAACATATCACATATTACTTGCATTTTACTGATTCCATCTAATTTTTACAAGCTTTTATTCAACTTACAGTGTATGCTGTACGTTAGTATATTTGTTTGTTGCGGGTCAAATCTTACAAGCTATTAGATCCACTTCCTCTACACTACGAAGCTGAAATTTTGCATACTGCTTCAGTTCCGATGACAATGCATTTTTATGTTAAGCGTCACCAGATACTACGTTCAGGATTGGCTCCAGACTAGGGTATCCAACGGTTAACAATACAGATATGAAAATTTAGGCTTTTCATCATATATAATTAAAAATTGTGTGGTTAAATATTTTTAATAAACCTTGTTTCGGATTGTAATAAAATACTATATAATATTAACATAAGGTTGTGTAGTATATTTATCTTAAAAACTCAGGTTTTACCAAATGAATTTTAGCAGCATTTTTTCAATTTTCACTCGAATATTATTTGCATTACGAAACTTTTTATTGTTAACTTTTGACTTTTTTAAATGAGTTTTTGGTTGCTAAGGCGAAATAAATACATTTCATATAGTTTCTATTACTAAACTTGAATATCTTGCATTTCATCCTAAACGCAGATTTCATAAATCAGACGCTACTAAATAAAAAAAAAACTTACGACTCTGTGGTAATTATTTCCATGCCTCAATTATTAAAAAAATACATGAATATATTTTTAACAAGATAAAACTGGTCAAAGCAAAGCATCTTAGTCCACAAATCATTTAAAAATAATTTATGTGCGCATTTTCATAAACTTTGACAAGCACAGTCGTAATGAATGTCTTTTTGTCCTAACATTCAACATTCATACAACCAGATATTCTTTGTCGCGATCAAAGTGTTCAAACTAGATTATTTTATTCTCGAATCATGTTGTTTGTCTAGAGCTTTGAAATACTTGTGCAATGATTTCAAACAGAAATTTGATAAAAATAATGCTGTGGGTAATTGAGCATGATGCAGATAATATTAGTGGAGGACGAGTATGAGGAGAGACACGGAATCTCATACGGAAGAAGTCTAGTGCATAATACACTCCGCTACGCCAGTGAGTATTGCTGAAAGAGATTGAGGCCAACCTAAATCCTTGGAAGTCTCCCGGAGGCCTCCGACGTAGCTTAACGTTTCTTAATGACAACGACCAGGACGGACCGCGTGATAGGGCCGAAGCACGGACCCATTTAAGAAATTTTTGACCAAGTGTCGGAAGCTTCATGGTATCTTAAACCAACAACTGTGACCGACAGCTTTACGTGCACAGAAGAGTTGATGAAATAGTTGCTACTAGCGGTCATCCGTCCTACCGACCGCGCCCGCTATTGCTTCACTATACAATCGTTTACAACCGAGACAACCTGCAGGGCTGCGAACGCTTCAGATGTTCCTAACATTAAATAAGATGTTGGGTTAAAGTCAAACTCCCGATGACCGAGGAGCAGGCAGGGCGTGACGCTAATGACTCTAGCAGAGCGAGTGTTGAAGTGACACATGTGGTAGCGCCCTAATAACGACACGACGATGGTTTTACTTTTAAATGTATCCGCCATCAGGAAATGATGTGGTGTAATACGACATCTGAGCCAGAGGTCGTGGGTTCGATTCCCATCGAGAGTAAATTATCCTGTGATAAGCAGATTTATTCTGTGTGATAAATATGTATATATTTAAAAATATGTATGTACATTAATGAGTCGTCTTATCACCTTTGAAGCTAATTCTTAGTTTGGGGTCGAATGTCCGTGTGTTTTTCTGAGATATTTAAATTTATTTATGTTATAAATATAGTGTGGAACTGCATTCTTTCACCCACGAATTTATTGAAACCACGCCGCGGGTGTAAACACTAGTTTTGGCGCGCGGCCAGCCTCGCCGGATCAACAGGGATCACTCATAGCCACATATTGAACACTTTGATGGAAGTAAACAGTTTTTTGCGGCCTCCGTTACTACCTGGAGTGGAATGAAGATGAGTTTAACTACAGAGGAGTTTGGAGGGTTTACTATTATGTTTTTTAGAAAATTTTACGCTTTTCCTGTGATAGACACTTAGCTAATTTTTCATATCACAAGTTACTTGTATATTATCAGTTAATTGTGATTCGAAAAAATCTGTAAGGTATTGTCACAGCAAAATCGTTTTTGTTTTAACTAGCACGCGACGAGTTTCTTGTGTTAAAGCAATATTTAAGCCAAATTATGTATATAGGCAGTGATAGCCTAGTAGTTTGAAAGTTGGTTACCAGAACGGGAGGTCCTTGGTTCAAACCCTGTGGCACGCACCTCTAATTTTCGAACTGTGAAGTCCACCAATCCGCACTGGGCCAGCATGGTAGACTATGGCCCGTATCCCTCACATTGTAAGTGGAAACCGTGTCTTGTTTTAAGTTTAAATAAATAATAAATTACTTAATTACGGCATTGTGGAACATGTTTATGTGTTGGCTGTTTAAAACGAACTAAACAAAACATCAGCCCACATTTAATGTGAGCTGGTATGTGTCAAGCAACATTATTGTCGCTGACTCCACTCCTTGTACTATTGATCTAAGTTTCTAGTACATCATTTAAATCAAACGTATTCTCTATCCATTCATGTTGGTCTATGTATGATGCAGACAGGTCTGTCACGAGCAGTCAGCGAACGGCATTAGCCCGTCAGCACGCTGACGTCACTGATCCATTACTTGCACTTCGGTCCAGACTTCATTCCTTGTCTTTCATGAAAACATATTCCTAACAGTTATGTATAAAAATTGGTTCATGTGGTTCGCTGTGATAAGATGTTTTACACATCCAATCAGGTAACTTGAAGCTAATGATTTGTTAGTTCCAAGTAGACACAAAGTTTTAGTGTTATAAAACAAGGTTTATTAAGAATATTTAAAAACACAAGCTTTAAGTATAGATATTTAATATAAACAAACACACAGAATTTCATAACTGTATTGTAAGCCGTTGAGGAGTTCCGTTGTATAGAGCCAATCCTGGACGTAGTATCAGGTCATGTTTGTCATAAAAATGCATTGTCAACAGGATGAAATTATGCCAAATTTCCGCTCCATAGTATAGAGTAAATGGGTCTAATTAAGCTTGCAAGATTTGATCCGTAACAAACAAATTAACTAACATACTAATATACGAACATACAGTGCAAGTTAAATAAAAGCTTCTGATAATAAAATAAAATAGTTTTTATTGTACAATAACACAAATTACATGTTTCAAAATCTTCCTACTAATATTATAAATGTTAAAGTTTCTGCAGGTGGACTAATGGATGGCAGGCTATCCTTCTATATGGATGTATGTTACTTCAGGTAAAAAGGACAGAACGTATCTTGATATAATTTGGCACAAGGCTAGATTATAGTCTGGAACTACATATAAACTGTTTGTCATCAACATACTATGCGGGCAAAGCCGCGGGCGATGCCAAGACCTTTCTTTACTAGTAACTAAACAAAGAAATAAATAAAAGAAATAGTACAGCGTCGAACCAACCGTCAGTGTGGACCAGAAAGCCATATAAATATTTTGGTACCCTAAGTTATTGTATTGAACATAACGTATGTGTACACCTACATATATACTATATAATATAGTATTAACCAACGGTTCCGCCACCATACGCGTTCAGGCGCTATATATCACGCATGTAAATCTATTTGCCTCTAGGCCTGCTCATATTTTTACACGCTTCTCAAACTGTGCCACAGTGTAGCTACATACAGTATCATAACACATTTTACCAGCGTTCACGCAAAAGATCTTAAGACAACGCCTTCTTTTAGCGTTATGGTTAATTAATCCTATTAATATTATACATACATGCGAAAGTTTGCGAGGGTGGATGGATGTTTGTTGCTCCATCACGCAAAGTCTACAAAACCGAACTGGATGAAATCCTTCACAGAGAGAGAATTTAGTCAGGAATAACACATAGGTTTTTTGTCCACGTACTTACCACGGTAAGAAATCCGCAGGCGGAAGATAATAAATCTATTTTCGGTCGGTTGGATAACGTGAACAGGATTCTAATTCCATCCTCTCCAATGACAGTCCAGGGTGTTGGAGAAAATGAAAGACGTCACGTAACGTTTATATTATCAACTACGTGTGTGTGTTGTATTGTTCCAGACTATCGTGTACTTCTGTGCCAAATCTCAATAAGCATTATTCAGTAGTTTTTGCGCGAAGGAGGAACTAACATCCATCCATCCTTATGTAATGAAACTAATGAATAATTATGGTTGGGACTATTAAGTAAATTTTGACTAGGTATCATTCTTGAGTTACCCCTCAACCAACTCTTTGTGTTTTTTTGTTGTCTTGATCGTGCATTGGTGATGACATTGGTGTCTCTGATCCTCATGGGCAACGATGACAACTTACCACCAATACCATTACTCACTTCCCAGTATTACTCCGTAGTTTAATGGGTCCCAATATACTACCGTTAGATCATGGTAGTGTGTTATGTAACTTTATGTTAAAAGTTTGGTTAGTGCATTAGTCGATATTGTTATATACACAGCTCTTCCTTTACTAAACTTTATTGTGAAACCCTGAAATTCACGCTGGATGCGTCAAAAATAGTAAAACTTTAAAAAGTTAAATGAAAAGCTTTAAAACAGTACAAAAACTATTTCAAAACCGTTCCAGCACGTGACCGCAGGCCTGGAACTTCTGGAAGTTGTCGAACTGTTCGCGCCAGACTGTGGTCGCTAAGAGATTTATCGTTCTTAGCGTTTATTAGCGCAGATATTTATCAGAGATACTTAAACATATTGCTAGCATAACCCCGCCCATGGAAATAATGCTAGAAGCAAGTAAATCATAACTGGTATTTATTTATTTGTGGACGCCTCTGTAATATATGTTATTAAATCTGATGTTATATCTTTGTGCTTATAAATTAGTCTAGGAAACATATTTTCAGTTTTGTAATAGGCTTGCTTGAATTTTGTAGCAATTTAATTCTAATCTTAGTTAATAGAATTTTGAAACGCTAATAGTCCGTATTGCGTCCATTTTAGGAGATTTTACTAAACCTTGTCAGTACCATTAAAATTGCAGAAATGACATACGGATAGGACCAGAGATTAAAAATTATTAACATCAAAGATGTTATCACTAAATTATACATATATTTATTCACTCAAGTATCTGTTGATATAATATAGTTGGTATACATATACTTAGACATAAAATACATATAACATGAATTATTCATAATACATTTTTTATTTTATTTCATTTTAATTATTAATGTATCGTGTTGTATTGTCAATATTCTATTGTAACTACCCAAGAACCAACTAACGATAGAGTACATTTTATGTCGAATCAAATAGAGATGATTTAACGAGGCGTGTGTTTACCTACCTACCTAAGTACATATATCTACGTATATTGTTCATCCACCGTCTTAGTTTTACGATCAGTTTCACGTGACGTCTTTATTAAGGCAAGGTGTTTGTAACCCTCGTAAACCGGACACCCGCTGCCCGACGGAAATCATCGACGTCTCTAGCCCTTACATTTTGTATATGTCTTGGGAGATACGTATCTCGGCCGATCTTTGCGTGTTCCGTTACGAATGTTCGTCCGTCACAGTCGAACTCTTTGAGGCAATCATCTCCTATAGAAATTTCAAACTTAGAATATACTACTTTAATCTTTATCAAAGAGTTCATATATATATATATATATATATTTATTTATATATTGTTACTAAATCTATAAGTCAAGTAGGGACTTCGTATTGTAAAATTATGACTTTCGTTAAGTGAGCTTTTGGTTCCTAAAA
>DWJZ01004495.1:0-15270 GCA_018249125.1 Asbolis capucinus
GAATTGAAATTAAAGCAAATATTCTATCCCACTAATAATATAAATGCGAAAGTTTATGAATATGGATGGATAAATGGATGTTTGTTCCTATTTTATGCAATAAACTACATTACAATCTGGATGAAATTAGGTGCCGAGATAAGTTGTAGTCTGGAATAACACAGGCTATATACATACATATATCACGCGGGCGGAAACTAGTTACAAAAAATATGTTGAATCTCAGTCATATACTTTCAGTAAAACAATATTATTATATCATCTGTACCTATTATGAATACATACCACTTGTATATAGCGAGTGACTCTCTTCTCACATTTGCACAGTTAAGGGTCGTAGAGAAAATCCTTTAAATTAAGACATATTTTTATTCATAAAACGATTTAAATAAAACAGACTATTAATTTAAATTCAACCGATAATATATTATAACACCTAAATTACTTAAAATTTTATAATTTATGTTTTGCAAATTGTTATACTTAATTTTGATGTCTGCATTTATGTTAATTTATTCTGATATTGTAATTTACTAGTTTCCGAACACAGCTTCGCTCGTGTGGCAAGTCCGTTGATAAAAGGTAACTGTGTTATAAAATGTAGCCAGACTAGAATCTGCGTGCCAAATTTCATTCAGATCCTTTTAGCAATAATACAGGATTAACAAACATAAATTCATTCTCGTAAACTTTCGCGTTTATATTATTAGTAGGACTAGCCCCTTACATACTAAAAAGTCAATTGAAGTACTAACAAGATATTGCCCATAGAGCCTAAAATAAATCTATTATATTAATACGTGATGGTAGAAACTTTGTAGGAACAAAATTTTACAGGCAGGTGTCAGTTTTAACGACTATTAGGCCGACGGAGGAGTATGAAATTTAGCACAGTTAAAGTTTACGCAGAGAAACTGTGATTTTATATAAAATCATACTAGAAATTCATTAAATCATATGTAAAATTAAAACTTTACACACACTACCACATATTTGACACTCACTTTTATCATCTACACATGTATCTATCTATACTAATAATTAAACTGTGTATAACAGGGTCAATTCTGTACATTAGGTATTATTTGAAAAATTTTACACAGGGAGGCTTTATTGTCCATATAAATACCAAAACTATTTTTTAATTATGTCTGTCTGTCGTTCTGTCTGTCTGTTCGAGTTTCACACAAAAACCACTAGACAGTTATAGATCAAACTTGACATAGTAGTAGTTTAAGACCCGAAAAGGTTATAGGATATATTTTATCCCAGGCAATGGCTTAGTTCCGACAGGATAACAGGTTAAAATTAGTATGACAACTCCGAAACCAAATAAGATTTACCAAATTTAGATGTAATTTAGCATGTTTGTGGCTAATGTAAGGACAATGGTTATAGGATACTTTTTATCACAGAAAACTGCTTTATTCCCGTGAGATGACAGGTTAAAATTAGTATGGCAATTCTGAAACTCTGTGAAAAGTGGACAATTTTTCTTCCAAAGCGAAACGAAAGCAATTAATAGAATTGTATAAGACATTAAAAAGCCAAGCTTTTTTTCATGAGAAAACTGTTGATAAACCTTAAAAATAAAAATAAAACAAAAAAATTTACTTCTCTACTGTCAATGTCAAACTCTGTCATTCAAATTGACGGTTGAATTTGAACCACAAACTGTTAATGGAATTTAATTGCGGCTTTCGATCGTGATCCGTGTTTCTTGAACAGGGATTCCATGACAATATAACAGAGCGTAAATCGATATGCAAATAGCATAATAAAGCGCCTATTACTAGTAAAAATGGTAATGGCACTTTTATACTGACAGGAGCAAAGTAACACATGTGCTCGCCATTAAAACGTCAGACGGATAGGATGGTTTATCGAGTGGACTCTTATTAAAATAAGTCCACAGTTAAATGCAATAAAATAAATCGTATCTTCTATGGGTGCTACTGAACTTATATCCAGATCAAAAAATGCTGAGTTAAAACATCGATCAAAGTAATTTTGTTCCAATAATAAATATTCTTTCTAAAACCATTGTCACAGTTAAAGCTATCACGTTACTAATGAGGTGATATTATGTTAATTAGTATGGAAATGTATAACCTGAAACTAATTTATGTGCTCCAAACAGATTTTATTCGGCAATTTCATTTTGATCCATTTGTCAAATGTAAATTAAACTAGATCATCTTTCCACAGAATGGTGTCCACTAAGAATATCTTATTTGCCATTATAATGGCAATAACAACAATGTCAACTACAACCATATACTTTATTGGAATTAAAATATTTAATCATTTATGAATATATTTTCATATCGGTATTTTGCCAATAAACTACCCACATTATTTTTTTAATCTATCACCGCTTTGGAAAAGTACTTTATTATTGAGGAAAAGAATGAGCGGATAACGTATAAAGAAAACAAAAAAAATCCAGAAAACAGCGTTCAGTTGTTCGGTATTCTGTATTTTAAAAATAATCGTAAATTAATTTAACAAATGGTTTGTTATTTACGTAAACGGAACGGCACTTTTTCCTAGATATATGAAAGTATTTTATTATTAAAATAAAAAGCAAATGTTCTGGAAGGTTCTGTGATATAGTTCAGCTTGCAGTAGTCGCAGTGATACTGCCTGTATCAGCCGTCCCGTTAATGCACACGAGCCGGCTTGTTACGTGCATTGTGTGGCGTCGGCCGCCCGATGATACATTATTTTTATAACAATAAATCGTTGTAAGTAAAGCACCGCCCGCCCGGTGGTCTCATGCTATTCGCCACACGATCGCTCCGTGTGTACTCTCGGCTTAAGACTTATAACAACAATTCAAATTCAGGTTGGTCTTTATTCAGCTAGCGACCACTTCTTATTTTAATTGTCGAGCTCAGCGCAAGCTACTTTGATAATACTAAATAAAAAGCACAATGTTCCTTATTTAAATTTACGATTGATATTTCAATTTGAATCGGCCATAATTATTTACAAAGCACGATGCGTCGATGCTTTTAAGTTTGACCATATCTTTCAGGCTTGATAAACAGTTTATGGCAGGTATTCTTAGACTTATGTTTTGGCTTGAGAGAAAGTTCTTCTTACCTAAACCTAACAAGTCTAGGTTTAAACCTACGATCAGAACAATATATTACAGTTACAGCTTTTCTCTGTAAATTAAAAGTAATTAGTATTTTTTTATATACGTACGTCGTATTTTTTTATTTTCTTGGCTGTATCAAGACCACACTTTTACTTAAATTTACTTTCGAAGAAACCCCGTCATAAACGAACTTTCTAGGCATAAAAGGAATTGATACTTGAGGTGCTTTTAAAATTTATTTATCACTTAACACAGATACGATCTATCACTAATATAAAGATTAATATAGCTGGGTATCTTATAACAGTTGTTCTGATAGTGGTCATAAAAATTAATAGTCTGTGACACGAAGACATTCAATTTGCTTTTTAATTACTGAAATAATAGTAGCTATGAATCGTGCGACAAACAGATGTCTCTGATAACACCTTGTAGCATTTCCTACACATAAATAAATAATTTATTTATAAAGAATTGATTTTAAAGCTTGATTTTATAAAACGTTTGGTATCTCAAACGTAGCTTCGAGTTGCAATAAGGGATCATAATGTTAGGATTCTAAGCTAAAGTTTACCACGTTGGCCAAGTGCGGATTGATACACTTCACACACTTTTGTGAACCATATTGAAAATACTCAGAAACTCAGGTTTTCTCATTATATTTTCTTTCACCGAAGCACATTCTTCATTACTAACACACATAACCTTTCAAAATTAGACAGTACTCGAACCCAGGCCCCCGTTCGCAAGACAAATGTTAAAATTTGGCCATCACAATTTAAATAGAGACTATTAGTCTAAGAGAAGTATCGTATAAGTAGCATTAAAATAAAATTACATCAACAATTAAATCGCACTAACATTTAAATGTTCGAACGAGAACATGTAAGCGACTATCACATCAACAACAAATTGTTCTTAATGTGTAGAGCCGCATAAGTATGCGCATATTTAAACTACTTCTAAGCGAGAACGTGTACCTAGATAGCGAGTTACATCACTCGTAGAACTAAATTAATTTAAACTGACTCGTTACTGATCGCTTTCTTCCTATAACTCTGATTTTAATGCCACCGAATCAGTATTTTATATCAAATTTTACATCACTTTCTGAGGTTCCGTGGCCAAAGGCATAAAACGTTCTTTCATGGAAATAGACGTCAAAAATGACGGAAGCAGAGCCTTCATTGGTCGGATTAAAGTAACTCGTGCAGTCGCAAAATGTAATTGGTTCATCGGGTGATGTTAATAGTTTATTAGGTTCCTGCGTAAGTGCATACCGTGTGATTACTATACCTATGTACATGGAAGTTAGTGTACTATTAACCTCACCTATCTTAAGACTAAAATTCGTGAGGGCTCTACCTTGTATTTTAATGGCGTGCCATGAATTTATCAAAAATAAAAATAAGCCAAATGAAATTCTCAACTTTCTTGTTTCAGTGTAAATTTCAAGGATACGGAACCCTTTGTATATAGTGCTAGTACTCGTCCTTTTCCAAGTTCATCATATCAGTACCGTTAGGTTGAATCACTCGATCACTTAAATAACAGAAGCCTATTCTGTGATTCGGGCTCGAGATATGTAATTTGATGGTATTTATTACGTAAATACACAATTAAGAGAGCCAATAACACTGAGTATTCTCTTAATCAAATGTCGGATTTAGTCAATTTTAAGTTTAATAATAGTGTACGGCTAAGCCGGTGTAATTTATCGCTTAAACACGAAGGGGAAGCGTGTGTGCCTGCTACTGCTTGCTCCTACTAAAAGGGCGTTTAAACTATAGATTTGTTAAGACTTTTTTGTTTGATTGCTTGTTTTTCGTTGGCTATACCAGGCCGAACCGCTCATCCGGTACAATAAAAGTTTGTTGATATATTGCTGACATTTCCAGGAAAAATTAGAGGTATGGTAGTGATGAAGAACGGGAAAACCTGGTGAACCGCACCACCATTGCAACCCGTAGCTGTCCCACTACTCAGATGACGTCTAACGACGTGAAGGATACAGGCTAGTCCACCACGTTGGCCAAGTGCGGTTTATGAACATCAAACCTTCGAGAACTTCTTGGGGATGTCTCAAGAGTGCAAGTTTCCTCACGATGTTTTCCTTCACTGAAGCGAGTGATAAATAACTTGTAATACGTATTTTTAATAGGATTTGTGCGCAAATAATCTTACTATTAAAACAAATATTCCAAACTAATAATTGTTAACCCAAAAACAGTTAATGACGACCAAATTTTGGACCACATTTTATTTTAACGTCATGTAAATATTGAACATGTTGTTATCCTGTAAAAGTAAGTTACGCTAGATATTTATTTACCCAAACACTGTTTACTTTGACCTTCTTAACTGCTGAGGTCTGCTAGGTCTACGGTCTGGATGACCTTTTTTTATATTCAATAAATTAATGCTTGACCACAATCACGCCTGATGGTAAGCGGTGATGTGGTTTAGATGGTAAAGTGCGCTGATTTAGCAAAAGCCTATTTATTTACTCTTTATATGAACTTTCCTTAATTGTTTTGAAGTCGGTTTACATTTTTGTTAAAGTTTAATTATAAGATTATAACAAATTTTAGATGTTAATATTAATTATGTCTAATTGTGTGAATGTGTAATTATGACTATTTTTTGAAATTTGTTTTTTTTTGGTGTTTAGTAGGTTTTTATTTGTAAGAGAAATTCGGGTAACAAACCATTTTCGGCGGTCAAAGTCAAATTATTATTTTATCTTGGGAACATCGAGATCACTTCATTATTATGTTTAACCTATATGTACCTAAGATTGGTGATTCGCCATACACCAATAAATAAAATTATTAAAAAAACGATAAAATACTAAAGTGTTCTAATGTATCTTCCTGTATTTGATTCGGTGGTTTCTTACACGCATTAAAAACTTCCGGCTACCTTAATAATGAGCATTTGTAATCATTTGAAAAATGATCTCCTTATATTACTAAAACAAAACTTTACGAGGCTATAAGATATCAAAAGTAATTCAACTTGATATTTTTATAAAAGCCTCATTAGTATACTTATTTTATCAACATTTTGTTTTTAAAAAAAACACTTATAAAGCTTCCAAGGGTCAAAGCTATAATTCATTGAGTGTTACTGAGCGGGTGAGACGACTGATGGACCATTACTCGGGATGACGGCGCGTGCCTGCGAGACCACCGACCACTAGTAGCACAACTACCCCGCCCCCCGCGCAGCTCCCTCCACCGACGTCACAAGGGACTCCTCACACACCATCGCGGCTCACACTGAAATGGAAACGCTGCACCCGCCGTTGCTTTTAAATAGGAAACGACACGTTTATCCAATTAGAAATTCACCATATCTTTGTGATAGTTGAAGAGGAAATTTGAGCAATCAACTTGCAGAGCGCCTCGGCGTTCCTATCACAGTTTATTCAATTGAGCTCGTAATGAAGTTATGTGAGCTATGCACTGTATGAAACAAGCGAGCTATATTTAGGACTATTGTCAAAATACAGCTGAATGAGTTTTAAGTGTAATAACTACTTAAGGTTATTTCGAAAAAGTTGTATATTGCTTTTTATTGTATTTTACATTATAACTGAAATAGACCAGGAAATCTACGATATCCACGACGTTTAAAATATGTACATATTATTTACTAGTACCAGCCTTCTCTTCGCTTTCAAATAAATCAGTTTTACCTCTATTCGGTTGTCTTATTTTCATCCTTCCGTTTTAAACAGATACCGAACCTGGATATGCGCGAAATCTTACCCAAGATCTTAATCGTATTTAAATTTTTTTATTTTTTTTAAATGCTTAAAACCATAAAACAGATTAAAGTAAATTTACACGAAACGTCAATCAAAAACACATCTAAACCTCTTTTCATCACATGGTCTATTGATGAAATTACATATGTATGTATGTATATAAAAATCCGTTCGGCACTTTTAAGCGTAACGTGTTGAGACAGACAGATATGGCGGGAAACTTTGCTTAATAAGTACCTTTCTATCTACTTAAATCTCTCGGAGATAAAATCTTGTAATGTAAACGTAAAGTCATTAACAGACACCTAACAACCACAACTATAAATGGAAAGTGGAAGTATAAAATACTCATTTTAGTTGAACTTTAATTTGAAATGCCCTTCTCTAGGTAATCGTAGTAAATATTCGGGCATGAATATTGGAAGATTCCAAAATCAATTTATCGTTAAAGTTGTTTTATGTGTATGGTATTAACAAAATTGTTATGCAACTATTTGCAAGATCGATATTACAAATGCTTGGTGCTCTAATTAAATTGTAAGAACCAGTGTAAAAGTTTGTTTGGCCTATAAAGGTTGGAGATTAAAAAACAAAGTAGGCAGCTATGTTCGCCAATATTTACCTTTACCATCGAAGACTCCATTACTACTTACCATCAGGATCGTAGTCAAGAGCTAACTTATTTATGGTAAATAAAAATTAGACCCCAAAATTTTTTTTTCTGGGCTTCTACTCTTAGACATCTAGGAAAACCTACCTTCACATCCGAGATATCTTTCCATCTACTGAATCGACTAAGTTATTTGAAAGGGACTGATCCTCAGTAATACTAAAGTACAAATAAACGTCTTACTCTACAGTAACCTAGATCGGTATTAAACGAGTGTCAAAAGTAAGTAATCTCAATAAGTGTAATAGGAGCGTGTAGAATGTCTAGCCGTCTCTAGCCGGTAGTGGCCGCCGGCCGCCGGAGAGGAAATAGCCGTTCATATTGCCGGCGAGAGCCGAGGCCCGTCGTGTGCCCGGCGCGTGGCGTAGCCCTATGTTGTAGGCTTATAGCTGATACGGTATTCTATACTATGCCTAATTTATAGGTTATTTCAATAAATAGAGTTATATGTATTAGGAATATACAATGTGTTAGTGAGAACACATAACTTTTTTTTGTGTAAAGCATAATTGTATGGAATTAAAAAAATATTTCCTGTTTCATATACATAGTATAACCCTATGTCTAGTAAGCATCATCTTTGTGCTTTCACATTACCTTAAAGTATTGTAACTTGTGCTCCATTTGTATAGCGCACTAATTTAGTAAAAAAATCAGTCTTGACTTAAAGACACAAAGTTTAAGCAACTGAATTTTAAACCTACATTAACTAATTATGTTATATGAAGTCTGTCCCCTTCCATTTTTTGATTCCATGGGCATTTTAAATACTGTAATACTTATTTATCCCTTGGCCCATAACAGTTATACGGAGTTAGCCGACCTCACTTACCGCGCTGACCTCATTCGTAAATCATTTAATCTTATTTCAAAGAGCAGGGGCCCACAGCGAGCTATAAAATTTAGACGACTACAGATTATTTATACACAAAAAATACAGTGACACTTCACTTGATAAAGATATTAATATAATGAGATTTACTAGTTTTAATAGCACGCTTGACAAGCGTAGATTTATTGGGGCTTACGTTGACTTTATCAAAATCCAATTTAAGGAAAGTCGTTGACCCAATAGTCTCGATAATCGTACTCTTCGGTACAATGTAAGTAGCAATTAGTCGATAAATCGCTAAGAGCATCGCATACCTTAACACAACACTACATGATGTAACAAGCACTCCAAATTAATATATCCTGGCTCGCGCCGTGATTCCTAATATTATATTTAGACGTGACACGCGCTCGTTTGTATCAATTGGCCCCGTCTGCCGCACTGATATACGGCCGACGCTACTTTAGAACAATGACAGCACAAATTGCACGATTACCGGCCTAGCACCGACCGAGCACCGCCCCGCACCCGCTGCCAGCGCCTGGCCTACACCGTTACCATAGCGCTCACCAGACGCGTCGGGCCACAGTCTACACGTTATCTAGATTATTTTAAAGAAATCAAATCATATTTCGTCTTAAGTCTTAGTTCACTTAACGAAAATAGAAAGTAAAAAAATACCAATGCCCTACATCAATTTGAGATTAATAAAAAAAGCTGGATAATTCTTGGATAACGCCTAAAGTCTCGATAGAAAATACCTGATCAACGGCTTAATAAAAACGATACATACTTAAGTTTAGTGAAGGCCGAAAAACAAAGCCAGCGGAAAGAAAATCCTGATACGCTTTTTAAAAACAATATACATTTTACGAGGCAAATCGTAATTGGGAGCAAAGTGAAGCATGTTCATACATCAATGGCGTTCAGATATTCCCTGTGATTCAGATCCCTTGCCTCACCTATGAATCTCAGCGGAAATAGTTTTCAATACTGATTTCATCTTTATACATTTCGTCCATGTGTAGACGGGTGCGATATAAAAAGAGCGCGGTTGCGAAAATGCAAAGATTTATACAATAATTTCAGTCAAATTAGAATAAAATAAAGTATTACAATGTGAATGCTCGTGATTATGGATGGATAGATTAATGGATGTGTGTACTATTTAAAAGAAGTGAATAAATTGGGCATCGAGTTAATTTATAGTCTAGAGTACTACTTCCGTATAGGCTACATTTTATCAACATACTCGTACCACGCGGTTGAAGTTATATGTGCATCAATAATTATGGACACAAAAAATATAGACGGGCCGGTTGGTCTAGTGGTTAGTGAACCGTAGCACGCCGATGGTCGTGGGTTCGATTCTCACCCAGGTCAAACTTTTCTGTGATGAGCAGAAATATGTGTTTTTTGTATCTGGATGTACATATCGATATATGTATGTATTTAAAAATATATATTTATATTTATCCATTATCTGACCACCATAGTACAAGCTAACGTTAAGGTTAGTTTGGGGTCAAATGGCCGTGTGTGAGTTGTCTAAAGATATTTAGTTATTATTATTTATATAAACTTAACTAAATTCATTATCTTAAAATATTAAAACACCAAGATAATTTTAAAAACATTTGTTCCTGTTATTTATTTATATGCAGCATTTTATTAGGTTGCAGTAGGTATAGACTAAATTAGGTAACAATGAATAAAGTAAATTTCGATATTTCGGTATACGACACGATACACAACTAACCATTTCCATAACATATCCTCGCAATTAGTTTCGTCAACATCTGCTATTTAAACGGGATTCATTCCCAATAAATATTCTATAGAATAAAAAACATTCATCTGTCTGTAGCACATTGCAAAACGCACATCAATTCAGGATAATTGCCGTGACCACAGGTTTGAATATGTATGAATTTGAATAAACCGCTTTGCTTCATTTGAATAGTTTAGAGAAGGCAGTACTTATTTCCATACGCAGCACTTACTCGCACCAAACTTAGTCAACATGATAGCAGTATCTGCATAAAATGTAGCGTCATTTTACGCATTCTGTAGTCTTACAACTTAACAGAATGTAAGTAGACGAAATGGGAATATATTGTCATATAAATTGTATGTATTTAGGTGAATGTGAAATCACGAGCTATTCAATGTAATCAATTTGTATAAATAAATATTACAATCTAATTTGTTAGTGATCGAATTGCGTTTGAAGCTTCTATTGTTCTATTGATCTTTGGTAATAGAATAAAAATTTCTCTTATTTAGGAAAAAATCATTTTGTTCTAGATTTTTTTATTTTCGACCTGTGGTTTGATGACCAAGTGGACATAGTCGCGAAAAAAACTAATAGAATCATAAACAAAAAGATATATTTGAAAAATTTCTGCCTTAACGATACGTTTTACCAAAGCGAAAAGAGGACAGTTACCAGTTAAACTAAAATAAACAATTGTAGAGTTTAAAAAAGTTATTTATTTATTTGTTGAATAAGAGATACATAATGAACAAAAATCGTAAATTTCAGAAGTAAAGTTTTCAAGTCGTTTCGGAAATACAAATGTCAAATATAAACAGGCTTCGCTATTATCTACTCATTTTACGTTCTCCACGTCATCCTCTTCACTGATGTTTTCATATATTATCTGTTTTATTGTGTGTTATTTGCCAGCACTCGAGTCACATCTGTGACACTTCTACTGATACCCGTATTTTCTCTAGAAGACATTATTGATTGCATAAAAATTATGCGTAAAATAACGTAATAAACGCAGATTGATTAATTTATACTTTTCAACAAATATCTTTAGTGATTTTGTTTTAATTGTGCTTTTTACTATCACAACCAACAACGTTTTCACTTCACTACTGAATGAATATATCCTCTCATATTGTGGGCTTCTAAAGCATTGCATATAGAAACCTACCACCTTCGAACACCTTAAGTAACTAGAACTTTTAAGTCCTCTTTGTAGCTTTCTTTAGAATTTTTATTGTATCAATAAAAATGACATGTATGTATTTGATTATACATAACTAGGTGAAGAATTTTCTTCTATTTTATTTAAAAAAAAACGAAGTAGATAGGTATCTTAAAATTCAAATTACATAAAAATATATTTTCATAGATTGCGTACTATCCGCGCTATTCCTTTTTCCCAAAGTCCATTACGAAATATCTTCATCAACACAGTATAACCGTTAAAAATGTTATAACAAATAATATGCTTTGGCCATAAAACTTGTGCCTACAAAATCAAAGATAAACAAAATGATTGTTGCGTCACAGGCGAGCTTCATGTGCGGCGCAGGCGGCCGGTACAAATCAGTCTAATGAGCGGATCACATGAAAGCCTTTTAATTTCCCATTTGGTGCGGCCACAGCGATATCGACTGACTGTTATTAATATAGAAGCTGGCCGGTCGCCCGTGGCGACTACGACAATCCGGCTTACGCCCGACCGTATGGAAGTATCGCAGACGCTCCGCAACTTATCTCCCGCTATTAATTACGCTTAGATATGCGCCAGACAAGTTTTAATGCAACTGCTTCATTTGTTGCTGCAGAGAGTGCCATATCGGAGACGTTATACAGTGATAACTTTGTGCGGTCGACAGCCGATCCGACATTAGAAACAACGCGGCGCTATCGACCGGTGCGTAGATGACTGATAGTTCCCTGAACGTGGTACATTTAACACCGATAGCGATCGACTTATAAATCAGTTAGCCGGTGTTTTGCAAGCGACTAGTACTAGTGCAGTATTAACGCAATTACAGCTTCTGTTCGTGAAAGAAATCGCAATAAGATCAGGTGGTGCCGCGGGCGGCGCCGGCGAGCGGATAATAACACCCCACCAGGCACAAATAGAACGGTGTTGCACATCGAGAGGGGCAACTATCGTGTTCTAAATCATTTTATATTGTAACCACGTCCATCAGTTAAGATTCAATTATTAATTTTATGATCTACGTTATGATGATGTAGGCCAGGTACCCCACTTTAAAATATTTAAATAATGTGAACCTGAACCGCCAAATATTGGTCATAAGATTACATGTTATGCCAACATTATTTACATTTCAGAAAGAAGATAAAGTAGAATTATTGTTATATTTCAATAAAAGAACTTTTAATTATGGACTAGCGCATCACAACTAACATCCATTACCCGAGAACAAACAACCATCTGTCGTATAAATAGGCTCTCAAGGGCACTAGCCATGGTACTAAACATGAAATATAATACAGGCTATGAAATCGTTCTAAATTCACTGTAAGAAATGAGATTGCTTTATGATTACATCGTAATTTGTTTATTTTATTTATATTTTGGTATTCATACCAACATTATAAATGTGAGTGTGTTTGTATGTTTGTCCGTCTTCAAATCGAAACGGAGCGAACGAGCGGATGACGTGTTTTTTATGTGGACATAGTAGATGGTCTTGAGAGTGACTTAGTCTACTTGTTATCAACATTGGTACCATGCGGGCGAAGCCGCGGCTGGATCCTAGTTTTCTTAAGTTTTAATGAGCAGTTATATCCTGTTCGTTTGATGATGTTGGTCTTTCGCATGATAGGGCCTAGGTTGGAATACTGCACGCACGTCTAATTTACAAAGTTATGTGCGTGTTAGAAGTTAATTGTCAGTTGCTTCGATGGGTTCCAGTTCGTGAGGAAACCTGGAGGAACCTCTCCTCCCATAAAGTTTTTGAAGGTATGTAATGTATACCTGCATTGGCCAGAGTGGTGTACTATGGCCTCTACACCTTACATTTTGAGATGAGACCAGAACCCAATAGTGGGGCAGCTCTGGGTTGAGTCATCGTCATGGAACTAACACGACATTTTACTGAACCCAAACTAGGTACAATCGTGTGCTATGGTGATGAGACAACTGATAAACATACATATTTTAAATACATACATATATGTATATATATTTACACCCAGACATACAGAACAAACATTCCTGCTCATCACAGAAATGTTTCACCCAGGTGGGAATCGAACCCACGACCTTCGGTGTAGTAGTCAAGTTCACTAACCACTAGACCAACCAGGCAACCAAATAGGCGAAAAATGTTAGTAATATTTTGGGGAATAGTCCGAACATGAATGCGCAAGGAGAGTGCTACAATATCACTCGTCATAACTCACGTCGGTAAGGCCGAACCAGTCCGCTAAAAATAATTGTTTCGGAGCGACGTCCTGTGGCGATCTACTGCAGGACTTGTTCCTACTGGTACCAGCGCGTCCCGTACCAACGGCATTTAAATAACCATCTGTGAAATGTACACTGATAAGCTTCTAATTTATATCGATATGTTACATCAATGTTTAATAAAAATATGTAATGATGAACGAAAACAAAGGCCAGTGTTTGAACAAACAACTTTTTAAATTGGAGATTACAGATTATAAGCCCATCCCACTTGATATTTCTATCACAATTTGAAAAATAAATCCATCAAGATTTTTTCAAACTTGACTTGTCTGTATAAAAAATATAGAATATTTTGTTTACTACTTAATCTCAAAACGTCCAACCTTCGTTGACTTCAATCCATTCTCTCCCCATGGCGACAGTAGGTACTCCTAACACATCTTTTTCACAGATTAGTTCACATCACTATATGAAAATGATTAAAACCAAAAATAAATCGTATATTTTTAAATGACCTTACTATACTCGGCGTAAATTCTATCTAAAACTTTTATCATCCAAACGATGTTCTTTTATTAATACCAATAATAAAAAATGTTGGTATTAATGAGGAAATTATTTTTATAATTTATACTAAGAGTTCACTCGCCAGACTTAAATATCCATTACAATAAAAGATCTCGTAATATCAGATACAATTAAACAGCCAAATATCTTAGCGTTACAATATTAGGTAACCGGTAATCTATTCCAACATTTCCAGCCCTAACACAATGACCAGACCGCTTATCACAGTTATAATGATTTACTCTATTACAGAACAGTATTTAAACTAGCTAGAAACAATACAGGTCTAGGTAAATCAGATTTTATAAAATGCAAATTGCTATTTCAGTTCGTGCTCGTAAATAGTTATTACAAGTATTTTCGTGCGTAATCGGTACTCGTAAATAGCGCTTCAAATAATTATGGCTCACTACACTGGGCTCCCTTCGTTGCTGAGGAGGCCTAAACTGTCCTACTCCTTCTCCATGCTTCACCACCCTTCACCATGCTTCACCTTCTGGTTAATGGCCAATCCAAATGGCAGAAGTTTTTATGCTACCCAATGGCCTTTAGCATGGCTTAACGACGAGTACTCAACGACAAACGTCACCAAGGGCTTTTATCACGCCAAAGTGCGCTTAAGATGTTTTTGCCACAAGCGTTAACCAATCCTCCTACCGACAACACCCGCTTTCGCTTAAATTCGTTGATTTATAATGTTTCTTCCGCCTGGGGCAGTTTGAATTTAAACCATTTCTTAAAGTCATTTTAGCAAAGTAGCTTTACTAGACTTTAAACTTTACTAGATGTTGTTGAAATACCTACTACTTTGACATTAAAGTACTTTCCAAAATGACTCAAGATCATCAAACTCACAAGAAAGAATCTAGGAGTAGGTAGGGTACTTTAAAAAAATAATTTCTAGGTTTAATATATTCGTATTCAGTGATTTCGGGTTATTATAAACTAGTTTTCGACCGCGTGGAATAGATACTTTAGGCGAACCCGCCACATTCGTTTCTGTCATACATGATTTTTGCGAAACTTAAACCGTTTACGCAGCGCACGCATCAGAAGCTCTCAATAGGAAAACATTCTTCATCCGCTCCGCTCTTATTAGTCTTAGTGTGATGATTTATTTATTTATTTTATTTT
>DWJZ01004496.1:0-15270 GCA_018249125.1 Asbolis capucinus
CTGATACGTAAATAATTTCACGATAGCAAATCGAGTAGGGGACTCCCCGATTTGCTGCACCTTATTAGGTAGAAATCTTAGTGATAAGTACGCCTGGTAATAGAAATCACATCGTTTGTAGTCTTGTAATCGTTTGTAGAAATTTTCGAAACAGCAACTCAAAAACGTATAAAAATATGATTTTGCGTACGCGTGTCTCAAAAACCTGCATGAATTAATTAATTTTCATTTAATCATTCACATTATACGATATTATATGCAACAGACTTACAGGTCGACTTTATATATATATTAATTGTGATATACCCACATTAATGTAACATAGTGTCGGGTCAATATCTGGCAACACTAGCGAAAGCAATCTCAGTTCCCTTCCGCGTCACACTGGCGCCAGCGTTGGCCGGATGCCCCATTTAAAAAATCCATTATCTTCTGTGAAAATATTGGCTGAAATATGTTTTTCCTTCTTAAAGGACTTTATAAACAGGAGAGGTTCTCGGCTCGCCTGTACTTTTTAATACGAAAGTTGATACTTGTCATGTCCGATTAAAATTTGAGCGAGATGTAACTCGTCTTATAACTTATCTTTTAAGCTATTCCTAATAATGCCTTTATTTTAATTAACTTCTACTTTAATGTTTTTATATTTGTTTAGTATGATAGTATATTTGTTAAATGTTTGTGTCACATCTTGCAAGCTTGATTAGACCCACTTCCTCTCACACTACGGAGCTGAAATTTTGCATAAGCCTTCCATCCTAATGACAGTGCATTTTTTTGATAAACATGACCTGATACTACGTTCAGGATTGGCTCCAGGCAAGGGAACTCCTCGACGGCTATCAATACAGTTACGAAACTTGTGTTTTCAACTTTTTGTTGTTTTTAAATATTTTTCATTAAACTTGTTGATTAATTATTTATCATAGCATTTGTATCCCAAAAAACAGCATTCGTATCCCAAAAAACATTATTTGTATCCCAAAAAAACAAAATAAGCACAACTTCATCAAAAAGCAAAAGCTTCAATCTGTGTGAAAACAATCCTGGGGTCATTGTTTGGATCGAGTTATATAAGCTCTGGAGTACAGCCGCCGCGCTGGCGCCGCGCGTCCCCCAGAGGTCACATATAACGACGTACATTGACAAGTTCTCTCACATTTTATATTACGGATTTCATCAAACTAATGTTTAACACGACGGCAAAACTAGATCTGAAACACCTTGCCCATGTATCGCACAGTACAGTTAAAAATTTAACCATAAGTAGGACGAAGTGCTATCTGTGACTGTGAGTAGTATAAAATAACTTTTTGGAAGTATCTTGCCGATTCTTCTTCCACGAACACCGTAGAGATTTGCTAAAGCGATTATGTAGTTTGACTGTCGAAGTGGTTTTAAAATCCAACTTGAAATAAATTAAAATTTCATTTAATTTCACTTAAATACTCGCTTTGTTCTTACGTTTTAGAGTAACCTAGTAACCTGTCTTTTAAGACCACAAATGTATTAACTGTCACCGTTCACGCCAAACACTAATTCAAAAAATGTATAAAAATGATGTTTATTACGAAAACAGATATTTTCAGCGCCAAATGTCTTTGCCATACATTTTTAAACTAGCGTTAGCGTAGCTGATAAAAATACATTTGTCTCAAAGCCCAATGTTGTTAAATAATTGTCAAATTTGAAATGTGAATTTCAAAAATAGACAATCATAAACCCCAATTGGCAATGTATATCGTGCCAAACCCTACTCCCGCCCTGTTCCTGCACCCTCTATCATTCAGTTTCAGTCCTCGCAGCTTGCTCGTCGGTCGAACGTTTCCCGCCAGTACAGATTATATTTGTAAAGTTATCTTTTTAATGGTTGTAATTTCTACAGATTAAAAATGGGACTCGACAAACGGACTATCAAAATCATTGTGATTATTGTCGTCACTTTGGTTACGCTCGGTGAGTTTATTTTTTTCTTTTTTTTTGTGTGTCTTAGTATCTTGCCTTTTCTAATTTTAAAGTGCTTTTGTTTATGGCCAGTATGAAAAGTACTGTTTTTCTAATCTTTATATAAAAATTCGTATAGTCCTGGTGCTACTTACTCTGCTTGAGAGGAGTCTTGGGTTCAATTCCCGGTCCTGAACGGCAGAGAATTTTGGTGGTAGAAAGTTTTTGAATTCTACTTTCCATGTGCAACACATCTTAATTCTAATTCGGCGATATGAGTATATAAGCATGTATTGTTTACCTAAATAAGTTCAAGAATGTTACTCTTTGATTAAATAGCATTCCCATTGGTTCCTTGAATTTGTATTTAGTACAGTACTTTTTTTACAATGTTTAAAACAATTTTTCTACATACCTTCAATATACATTTGTTACATAAATCCATTTGTCACTTCATTGTATTTACATTTTAATCATATATAAATAACACTATTTTTGAAGTAGGAATCGCAAAAAAAGCAGAATTTTTTTTGTATTTTAAATAATAACTTTAACTTACTTATTCAGTATTAGATAATAATATCTTTGGACAACTCACACACGGCTATCTGATCCCAAACTAAGCGTTAGGTACTGTGGTCATCAGACAACAGATAAACATACATATATATTTTTATATACATACTTATATACATATTTACACCAAGAGACACAGAACAATCATTCCTGCTTATTTCAGAAAAGTTTCACCTGGATGGGAATCGAACCCACGACCTTCGGTGTAGCATTCAGCTTCGCTAACCACTAGACCAATCAGCCTTTCTGGAGTAATCTAATAATACTAATAGAGTCGTAATAATCCAAAAAAAAAATATATATATATATATATTTCTGCAATATATACATATATATATATATTATAGTATGCTAAATGTAAAGTATTTACAAAATATAATTATTAAGTCCAGATTTCCTAACGTTATTTTCTTTCACTATAGCAAATGATAGTCAATTTCTGGTGCATTTTGAAAATCAGAGGTGAGCGCATACTTTGTACCCAGGCCCTCTCGTACAAGAAACAAACATAAAAACCATTAGGCTAGTGCTTAGAAGGTCCCTGAGATAGGTAACTTTTAGACAAGTCCGAGCAACAGCCAGCCGATTCACTTTTCACAAGTCGTAGCAATATCGTAGAAACTATTATCGTTGAAGTGAAATTTAGTATTCACATTAAAAATCGGCTTTGAACTGCACCCCACCAATCGATCCAAAAGTCGTTCGACAACGATATGTCAACTGTAAGTCAAGAATCTAAGTAGGCATTTACTAAGTTAGTACGCCTTACCATCAAAGACTTCATCGCCACTTACCATCAGGTGGCGCAGTCAAGTCAAGTCAGCATCGTAGTCAAGTGCTAACAAATGCATGGTAAAAAAAACTCTATTTCGATTATATATGAAGCTCTTAGAAGCAGAGTTAATATAAATGTGAATACCAAATTCCAGCTGGACTGCAATCGAACGACTTTTAAGCGTGAACGACTTTGAAATTGTTTGATAAATCTGTTTGGTTCAGGTCGACCTTTTAAGACTGCTAACAAATAGGAGACCCGGTAGTGTTGTACCTAATTGTAGACATACACTTTGTTCATCGCCACTATTCAAAGTGGATTAAACCCATTGAACTATTCTAAGTATGCAACCACTTTGTTGTTTAATTTATAAGGTTTCTGACTCAGCTCCAGTAGACATCGTGTCGTTGTCTACCGGTCAACACTAATTTTACCTTGTAAATCTGTCAAAGTGACGTTTAGTCTAGTAGTATTTTGTTCGATATTTGGATATTTGTATTTCCTTCACGCGCTAACCGTTGAACAGATTATGAAGACCATAAACAGAAAATCGTTGAACAGATCATAAACAGAAAATGAAATGAGAATTGTTTATTTCGTCGTAGGAGCCAAAATCTCACTTAACGAAAGTCAAAATTTTACAACACAAAGTCTACTACATAAGTTATAAATTTATTAACAAAGTAAGCTAATATTTAAAGAAATTCTTTGTTAAAGCCTAAAGTCTTGATAGACAATACCTATCTGTCATCGGCTTTATACATAATACAAACTTAGGACTGTGGAGGATAAATTTTATCCCGTTTGAACGATCCCCTGGGATGACGTACACGTTTAAAAGTTCCAAACATATTTTGTTTATTTGTGTTTCGTTCACGCTAAACGGATTAAGATGAAACTTGGCACACAGATAGACAAAAAAAAGACAGACAAAGTTACTTTCGCAATAATTAATACTTAAGGTTTAATTATATCCTATTGTTGTTTTCAGGTAGCATAATTGGGTTGCTGTTGTTCCTGTTGTTACCCCGCTCTTATGTTGGTGAGTGTTTTTGGATATGAATTGTAATGTATATAAAGCAATTTATATAAAAGTTATTACGTACTTGTTACCTTTTGAAAAGGAACCATAACGTATACTTAATGATGTGGGACTTAGAGTTATTCCAGTTAATAAATATCTATAAATTAATATCATTGGACAACTCACACACGGCCATTTGACCCCAAACTAAGCGTTAGCTTGTGCCATGGCGATCAGACAACTGATAAACTCACATATATTTTTAAATACATACTGATAAAGATGTTATTTAAATATAGTTGAATTGTATTCTAAGTATTTTTCATTTAATTATTTTAGGAATGTATTATGAAATGAAATGCATTTCATCTTAAAAACCAAAAGCTCACTTAACCAAAGTCAAAATTTAACAATAAAAAGTCAAAGAAATTAATAACAAAATATATATTTAAAAAATCTTTGATAAAGCCTAAAGTCTCGATAGACAATACCTATCTGTCATCGGCTTTATAAACGAGGCTAGGTTTAATTTACTTATACATTTATAAGCAGTAATTAATAACTCATTTTTTACAGTTTATAAGTTAACGCATGAACTTAACTCATTTTCAAAATGATGTACGTATTATTGTTTAATTATCACCTCTTTCGGTAAAGGAAACCTCTTTCCCTCTCCGTCTTTCAGTCCTTCTCCTCTCCATAACTCTGTCTCCCGTCCTGAAGTGGTGTGCTGTTGATGTATCAGGTCAGTTGCTGTCGATATTGATCCCAGTATACTGCGATGTACTGCTTCCCTTGCATCTTTTTATTTCCCGCGTATACGGTTCTATTACTTTCTTCAGTGCAGGCAAAGCGTTAGTAACACCCCAGCCTGGTTATTAATTTCCATTAGCAGCGGTGACCATTTACCATTGGGTGCTGCGTCTGCTCGTTTGCTTGCTTATCACAAAAAAATAAAATGTCAGAAAACCAGCACTCCTGAGAGTTCCCTAAAGTCCTCGAAGGTGAGTGAAGGTCTATAGTTTCGCAGTGGACTGTGGCCTCTCTCGCATTGTTAGAGGGACTCAAGCCCAGCAGTGGGACCGAGTTTCAATTACATTTTTTCATCCTCATGTAGACTTGTTTTGTGTAGTGTTGGAGGTGTGGCCGCAGTCCGACGACTACAACTACCGGGAGCCGCTCATCCGGTTCCGGGAGCAGGACCCTGGGACCTGGTACCACTGGTTCAAGAAGATTAACGACTTCTTAACGGGTGAAGCTTAATACATTTCTGCAGCATAAAATCTATTTGCTACCACGCATTGGCGTACCGAGGGATTTCAGACAGGGTCAGCTGCCTTTTTGTACCTATAGTTATCGAAAAAGACCATATTTGCCCCCATTGGGTCCTCTTAGCCCACTCCTGGGTCAGGGCCATGGCTACCAGCAATCTGTTCCAGACAACCTTTGGGAGGAACAAAGGAGAGAAGAATGGGAAAAATCCACACTTTGATCTATAGGTCATTGCTACAGTTAAACAGTCACAACTATGGATAAATAATTGTAACACTTACTGTTGCACACACAGTCACTAATGGCCATTAATTAATTAAATAAATCGCTCCTTAGTGCAGATTTTGTATGGAAATGGAACTATTGATGACCCGAAGTTCAGCAATTAAAATTTAACCGGTTCCTACAAATTAGCACATTGATAAGCCCGTATTGATAAAATGATCTCTTGAGTACAAACCAGCCACTTACCAGCAAAAGGTAGTTATTGTAACTTCCACAGTTAGCCATGGTGTCGCAGATTTCTTTTTAGATATTGATGTCGTCTCTAAATCTGTAGTACATCACTTTTGTCAATAATTTCCGCAGCGTACGCGATATAAAGATTTTTTTCACAAGTTATTTTACATTATCGAAGTTTTCATACGGACCAGTAATGTTTTTGAAAATATTTTATAGCCTATGTTCATTCACATCAGCCCTGCAGTTTCGGAGCTTATTCTCCATAAACAAAGAAACAAATGAAAAAGAGATGAAACGAAAAAGAAATTTGTTTAAAGCCAGTGTTCAGTATATATTATGGAGTTTCGAAATACAGTGCAATACTATATAATATAATACTGTTGGCAACCCTAGACATCATACATATGTTTTTTGTTTTTGCTAATTTATGTAATTACATTTTGGATTAATAAATACATATTTACATCCTAATAAATGTAATTATTTATTTTATTTTTGATAATTAATTTTACTGGTTTCATTATTTTATCTTATTTTATAAAAATAGTAATTCTCCGATCCAGTTACTCACATGGGAGAAGTTGCTGGTCGCTGACCCATTACCTCAGGGTCAAGAAACTTCATATTCATGATGTACATATATATTCCTAAGAGAATTAATTAATTCTTCTAAGTTAATCCGCTTTACCACAGTAAGTATCAGACATAGAAGACTACGTCACCACTGATCATCGCCTGGGAGTGTAGTCAAGCATTAACCCAGAAAATTTATTATTATCATGATGCCCCGCAGAGTACGAGACATCAGTCCCTGAGGACCCGCCGCGCGCGCCCTGCACGGTGCGGCCGCAGGACAAGCGGCCACCCACGCCCAGCTGCGAGCAGGTCCAGGCAATGTGGGAGCCCTGCAACGTTGACAACTTCTACGGATACAAATTCGGAAGGCCTTGCGTCTTCCTCAGACTGTCTCATGTGATTATCCTACGAATTCTGCTAACATTATAAATACGAAAGTCTGAGAGCATGGATGGGATATTTGTTACTCCCTCAAGCAAAAACTACTTAACCGATCTTGATGAAATTAGGCTCAATGATAGATTATAGTCTGGAATATAACACAGGCTACTTTTATCTACATAACACGCAGGCGAGGCCGCGGGCGGAACCTAGTATAGTATAAGCATAACATATCGACATCTCGGGGTAGAAAGATCGTATAAACCATCTTAACAAAAATGAGTTATGAATGCAGTCTTATTCGAAATTTTTCGTTGTATAGATTGGTCTCTGTGACACTTTCAAATTTACTAAAAAGTGTTCATACGACCCAGATGACTTCATCCCTGAACAGAGTTTTTTTAAGTGTAAAAATCAAGAAGTTATTATTTAACAACGACTTAGTGTAAGTTATGATTTAATGAAATGTAACAACTCAAATAATTATAGAGTGTAATTATAAACCATTTTACAAAAATGGGTCGTAAATCCACGCTAACTTTTAAACAATGATACTGACAATAAAATAAGGTTTTCCACTGCAAACAGCATAAAAAATAACGAATACAATAATAAAGAAATACCTACAAGTATGAAAAAATATATAAGTATTTTTTTTTAATAATTTATGTTATTTACTCGTTCTGTAAAGAAGAGTTTGTGTCTTATGTCTTTTGTACTCTTAGGTAGCGATATGTTGTGCGCCTTTCGTATTAACAATGACGTTCAATTCCTCAGATCCACTACTGGGTGCCCGAGCCTTACAACGTGACGTTGCCGCTGCCCATCCCCCACGACATGCCGGAGCACATCAAGAGCGTCATGGTGAACACTCCTACACTCACACATACCATTTACAGCCAAGGACGTAAACCGGGGTTACGTGCACTAGTGCCTAGAGCCAAGTGTTCTGTCAAATGTCAAATTATAAAAAAAATAGACAGACTAAAAGCCACAGATCCAAAAGGCTTCTTTGGTCCGAGAGAGTCGTGATCAAAGGATTCTATCTAGGGTTGCCTATCTACTGTATTTTGGGACTACGTACTATATACTGTTGAAGAAATATACATATATAGTATGCAAAAATATATTTCAGTGCAATAAATCATTATTCGATTTGACAACACAATTAAAAAAAAACCCGTATTAATTAAGCGTCTGCCGTAATGTGCAAAAAAATGTTTCTATAAATTTTGTCTACTTTTTAGCCTTCCCATAAAATACTATATTTTAGCGTAGCGTACTATATTTTTACAGCTTTTGTTAAAGAAATACTTTATTCAGACAAAAAAAGTTGCCAATCCTAATTCTATCACAGACAAATTAAATCCAAAAATTGTACTTGTGAAAAAAACACACCGCTTGGATCTAGAATATAATTACGCCTTACTTTAGTATAACTAAACGTTTATAATTACGCCCATGGAACAAGGTTTACGCCTTTTTCCACTTGATTACATCGTTAGCCACAGCGCCATCTAGTAGCTAATAGCAACAACATAGTTTTTAACAAAAACCTCAGTTGAAAGGTATTCAACTTACTCTCTTACTAAATAGGTACCTACTTATTTATTATTAAAAGTAGGTAGTTACGTAAGTAATCAAACTACCTTAGAACGAAAATATCTTTGAATGTTATTGAAAGTTTAATACTGAAAGAAAAGGACTAGGAATGAAATTTGAATTATCTGCAATGCATCTAATTTTATTAATATTTATACCAGCAACATCGACCTGCGCATCAATACGGCGACTACATCTGGGTGTCGTGCGATGGAGAGTTCATGTCTGACAAGGAGAATGTAGGACCCATCCAATACATCCCACACGGGCTACCACCAGGCTTCCCCACTAACCGGCTGCATACGGCCAACCGCATCCCCTACTCAGCCAGAAATTTGCCGGACCAGATTCCCGGACCCCTAGTCGCTGTGTATTTCGAAAATCCACGCCGTAAGTAATGAGCTTAAAATATATTTACTCCAAAATTTACCAAATGCATCGAGCATCGGCAATACATCTTTTTTTGTGTAGTGTTGCCAGTTAATCACTGATTCGTAGTTAACATCCGATTCTACCATTTTTAAAGTGCTATATAATCCAATAAGATCTATTCTACTACGTGTTTTTATATTCCAGGTGGCGTGCTGATCAACGTAGAATGCCGTATTTGGACCCGCGACATTACTTATGATCCTTCTAGTCGTACTGGACGCGCCCGTTTCGAGCTCTATATTGAATAAGTTATCCTGTTCAATTATTATTTTTTTGTGCAGAATATGCTCTGTGCATTGGGTGGCTAATGGGTTCTAGTGAGTTGCTTTGCACTAAAGGCTTGCTTCCAGATTTTAAAAAGAATGTAATTTTTATGAATCGTTTAATATTTTTAAGATGTTAGTTATTGTGTGATAATAAAATTATTTTACTTAGGCACATACCTATTATAAATTCCTTAAATATTGAAAGCGAGAGACTTATGAATGTTAATTGTATAGCACACCTCAGGAATATTTATAAGAAAAATATATTTAACACAGTTGTTAGAAACATAAAATATTTATCGTACGTGAACCTTAAGATAACATAAATTTTCTTAGATGAGTCTTTAACAGCTTAGTAATAGGTGGATAGACTTAAAATAAGTATTTTATCACGCTAAAGTCAATTTCATTTAAGTTTGTGTACGATTGTTTGGATAATAAGATTGGATCAAGTATTTTCTCATTTGAAATTGGGTATCATTGTCTTATGATAAATGATTAAACACTTATATTTTTAATTATATCAATAAGAAGTAGATAAAATAATAATTTAACTGCAATAGATAAAAAAACAATACTTATCTTATTTTTCTACCCCTACTAAATGTTTTTCTTTATTTCTTTCTATTGTTTTTAAATAATGTAAACAGTACCTGCATAGAATATTTTCAAATAAGCGGTTCAGTTTAATCTAGCAATAAGTGATTAAAAATAATAATTAAACAATTTAATGGTAAAAGAATGAATGATCATTTGCAAATGTATTAGTATGTCATGTATGGCTTAACTTTATCAGAATTTAAATATTAATGTGAACAAATAAACTTTATTAAACATAATATTTCGTTTTCCTTACTTGCATTCACATGAAGAAATTAGTACAAATATATTTTTACAAACTATTGAAGGCTGGTGTTACTTTTAAATTAATGAATAGAGCTTTTATATTTTCCTCGACAACTCTAATTGATTATTTTAGATCAATTCTGGGCAGTAGCCGTGCAACGAAAGCTTTATATTTTTAACTTGACTAAAATCGATACCACTCATGGTACATAATAGTGGCCGTATTTAAAAAATAAAACGTATTTATAAAAGTACGTACCTACTAAGACGCCACAATTTTATTACATTTTAACTTTTAATACACTTACCGATATAGATAATTCTATAACATACATGAACTATATTTATTGGGTTATTAATACTGTAACCTGTTACCATAATAATACCGGTAATCTACTACATATTGAGTATATTTGCCTCTTGACAGGCCGGTTGGTCTAGTGGTTAGTGAACCTGACTACTACACCGGAGGTCGTGGGTTCGATGCCCACCCAAGTCAAACTTTTCTGTGATGAGCAGGAATGTTTGTTCTATGTGTCTGGGTGCTTAATAGAAATATCTATTTAAGCATGTATTTAAAAGTATATATGTATGTTTATCAGTTATCTGATCACCATAGTACAAGCTAGCGCTTAGTTTGGATTCAGATGGCTCTGTGTGAGTTGTTCAAAGATATTTATTATATTTATTATTATTATTATTTGCTAAGAATTCCTTGTGAGTTAAGTTACACATTTTTAAGAAGAAGAAATACCTGGGATTATTTGTTTGTTGTGTACATTATTGAGTACGGTTTTCAGTTTTTCTTTCTTATCATAATTTAAAGTGTTATTTAGAGATATGTACTTGCAGATACACGTCATGTATTTGAACCATATTGCTCTTTAATCTAAAATAAGAACCAGTTTAACATTCACGAGATTTCAATTTTAGGATTTATTTGCTCATTATACCTACGCTACGCTAAGTAGCTACGTTAAGTAACCTACGCTACTCGACTAGTAAATATAATAAATATTGTAAATGCATGTAATATAATTTTGTATTAAATATTTTTTTTATATTTTAAAAGAATAAAATCAGTTAACTTCTGTAGTAGATTTTTAAGATATATAATGGCAACACAGGTCAGCTGTCGACGAAACAGAAATCGAGCAAGTTGACATATTCTTTTCTCATTCCTGATTTTGTCTGCTGTGTACCGGATTACTAGAAATTATTTATTACGCATTTGTGAAATTATTTGCAACAAAGCGGTATTCTAAAACGCATTATAGTTAAAAGTGGAACAAAATGGCGAGATCTAGAATTGTTTTATTCGCGTTGGTGCTCTGTAGCTTAGCGATGTATGGTGAGTATTGCGTGTACTTAGCTCCGCTGCCTGCGGTTCTTTGTTGCTTTATCACGTTACGTTACGGCACGGAGTTTCTGCATTGTGTGCATTAAACCTAGTGCCGTTTGCGCAACGATTCAAGACTTAGAAATGTAATGTGCTTGTTCATTATCGGCGGTTGACAATTCTCAATTTACCCTCTTTATTGGTGTTAGGTCAAGGAGATGAAACGATGCAGAAACCTGTGATTATTCCGGTGTCAACGAGCCCTGAGGTTTCGAATAGTAAAACGCCGATTCCTGCGAGCTCAAGTTCTGCCGCCCCGGATACCACATCCTCGACTACGACCAGCACGACCACTACGACACCGTCAACTACAACACCATCAACCACGACATCTACCACACCTCCTACGACGACGACGGAGCCCACAACAACGACTACCACGACTCCAGCGCCCACACCCGCTCCTGGGCCTCTGTCGCCCCCTGAGCGCGGGCTCTGGAACTACACCGAAGCCAATGTAACCTGCATTCTTGTCCAGTTTGCAGCGCAGTTGAACGTCACTTACAGCAAGGATGTAAATAATTGTAAGTAACTTCATACTTACTATAAATCTTTAGTAGATGCTATAAAAACAAGGAAAAACTTTGTTCAATTATTAAACCTGATTTCTTTTAATGGTCATGTATAACAGAATTATGAAAGCTTTAGTTGCGATAATCATTTGCAGTATTGATCTAGAAGTATCCTCAAGATCTCAATTACATTGTAGTGTACAATGTATACAAAAAATTGCAAATGAGGAGATATTATCTCAACTGGTTCCCCTATCTCAAATAATAATTAACATCTATTGTATTTAATTTACATTACATGTATTGATAGATAATTTCCAATTTACTCCATATCTTCGGTCTGGAAACTACTACAAAGTTGATCTGTAATTTTCTCTGTATAAAATTGACAAGGAAAAAATTGCAGATCAAATTTGCACCAAATATTATAATCATAAAGGCGTAAATGCTGTCCCAAATGTGGACATTCCAAATTCAAATATTTGCTTGTAGGTATTTTTAATATACTTGAGAATGTAATTTTTTCAGTCTAACACCATTTTGCTAATTGATAATTTGATGATTTAATTTTGATAATTTTAAATTTATCATATATTAGAATTAATCTAGACGGAATAATCATTTCTAATTTTCCTTTGTATTAAATAGATTTTGAAATATTAAAAATTTTAAACATTTTACAGTTTGCATAGATTCTTAACAATAACCTAGTTGGGATTATTTCATACAACATTAATGGTAATTCTTATTATTTTTCTTCCCAGCTATTATTATGTCATATCTACTAGATATTTTGCACAGTGAATATGTCACTTGTTATTGGCAATCTCAATTTAAAGGTTATCTTTGAAACAAAGAGAAATGACCTGCATTTATAAGCGTTTGGTAAAATAAATCAACTGGAAATATGTATGAACTTTGTTCTAGAATATTCGAAAAATGTTTCTATACTAGATTTCTATAACAGGCTAGGTACTTCTTCCTGCTAGACTGTTCTGAAGAATATTAAATGTGTTAGTTCAGTTTTCCTTGTTGGTTTTTTGGAAAAAACTTGAAGGTCACAATGATATCTAAATATTTCAGAAGCCTGACAAACTTACATAGATTGTAGCATCAATAGGTATAATGTGGAATCATCTTTAGGACATTTCAAATACTCATGCTTTGCATATGCATAACCATTTTGTTTTATGATACAACAATTGTATTTATCATTCAATTTTATGTCATAAATACAATCAATTATTTGTTTTATACTTACCCAGCATTATAATAGTCTATACCTAAACTGGATCAATATAGAATAGTCCCTTATAATAAAAAATCCTAACACTATTGAAATAGACAAGTTATAATTAAAAAAAATATCATTTGATATTGATAAATAAAGCCACTTATGCACTTAGATAGATTTTAACCAATACTATCATGCAATCTTTTGTGTATACTTATGCATGTTACTTTTTTAATCTACAAATATTTTTAAAACCCATAAACTACTTAAAGTGTGTTGGAATTGAACAGGCATATTATGTTTTTAACTACCAAACTATTCAAGACGAAACAACATTCATTGTTCTTGCTCAAACTCTTTGTTATTTAACTGGGACAAGGAGTGCATTAAACTGAAGGAAGGCTATCAATTGCATAAGGTATTCTAAAAAATCAATATGACAGTGTTTCTTACCTTGTTTTTGACCTTATAGTTATTTACGTTGAGTCTTTTAGAGTCACGGACGTGATGCAATGCCACAGTTGCTCATTGTAGGTGATAGAGCATGAAGAGATATCTCTTCAGTTTCCAATTTTATTGTTAAAATTATATCAAATCAATATGAACTAATAAAAAACTTAGTTAACCTAAAACAGTTTGTATAAGTTGCACTAAAAGTGATTTTAAATTGTATGAAATTGATTTACGATAATGATTCAAAAAGTTCCATTGTTTATATTTTTTATGATTCTAATAGACTTCAAGTTACTTACATTGAATAAAATGAAAGGATTATTAATATAGTGGTTGGTTAAATAATTAATTTAATAATATATGCATTGTTATCTATACAATACTAATAAATTAAAATATGAATATCTATATATAAAAAACTACTAAACTAGATGTCTCTGAAATTAAATTGGTTAGTCAATAACAAATATTGCATCTCGACATACAAACATTGAGCTCACTTAATGAAAATCAGAAGATTACATAATATTCATACATTCCTATTTTAAATGTACATGAAAGCTTTTGAATAAAAAAGGGATTATTAAAAAGTTTACTGGTTTAAAAAACGCAGAGAATGCCCTGTGAAGTAAGCATTAGAAAGGCATAGAAGTAAATAACAAAATATAGGTATGAAAAATATAGTTTTGAAAACCGTTTTGAAGTTGGTCTCGACACTGGGATGTTAGTTCAATGTAAAAAGTCTGTATCGGTACCAGTAATAAAATATGATTGCACAAATATTGTGACACATATTGTCACCAATATTCAAATTTGGGTTGTTTAGTTGATATTTCATTGCATAACTATAAATCTTTTAATATCACAGTTATACTTCCTCTTTTTATTGCTATGGTCATTGTATTCTTGAGAAGTTTTCCTTGGAGGAACATGTGCCAGGTAGCTTAGTGTTCCTTATAGCCAAAATGTTTTTTTATTTTTTTTACAATAGTGTCATTAGCATAGTGAGTGTATTTTCTTACAGATGTGTGTTGCCTGCAAAGTAGTATTTTTTTATGTTGAATAATTTAAAGAATTACAAAATAATCATGTAGACCTTGTTCCTGAAACATCTGTTGGTGAAAAGGTTAGTGACCAACCTGTCGGAAGTTTTTAGTTAATGAAATTTGATGTTAACCGCTAACACTCCCCGAGCACCTGCTGTTGCGTAACTTTACTGACCAATTACTATCGATACAGCCCGCTGGGCTATGTGCTTCTGTTTAATTATGTATCTGTACTAACATTATAAAGCTGAAGAGTTTGTTTGCTTGAACTTGCTAATCTCAAGAAGTACCGGTCCGATTTGAAAAATTCCTTCCTTGTTAGCCCATTTATCGAGGAAGGCTATAAGCTATCATCACGCTAAGACTAATAGCAGCGGAGCACCAATGAAGAATGTTACAAAATCAAGGGTTCTGTTTCCTATTGAGAGCGTCTGATGCGTGCGCTGCGTAAACGGTTAAAGTTTCGCAAA
>DWJZ01004497.1:0-15269 GCA_018249125.1 Asbolis capucinus
ATCGCAAGCACCAACCAGCTCCCGATAAAAAAATATATCAAAAGCAGTCCACTCATTAAAAAGTTCTAAGGTAACATATGTATATAAAGAATACACACGAATTGAGTACCTCCTTGTTTTTTAAAGTCGATAAAAATTATAATCCAGAAAGTGTTTGTATGTTTGTCCGTGGTTCGCGGTCCGCCCTCCGCCATCACCGATAGTTGATGGTCTGGAAGGTGACATAGACTTTTTGCTAACGTAAGTGGAGTCACGGCCAGACCCTAGTTTTAAATAAATGTTTAGGGTACCCCACCTAAGAGTAAACTTTGGATGAACTATTTCGGGTAGGTTAAACTAGTTGGAACATCGGAACTCTACTTTGCATCTGATGCGCACTTGGCACGTGATTTTTTTGTTATTTAATTGTTCTTTTGAAAGGACTAAGTGAATAGGCTCGTGAAAGTAATGGGCCGACTTATAAATTATTTTTTTATCATTAAAATCCTTCATTATCCCTAGCGAACATAAAATATTTTCAAAAACGTTAGGGGTTTGTATAAAAACTTCGACAATGTAACCGCACGCCGTGAAATAAAAACAAAAAAAAACCCTTATATCCCGTACGCTGCGAAACTATAGACAATAGAGCAAAATGATGTACTACAGTTTTATAGAAAACTTCCATATCAACAAATAAGTCTCAGATGTCATATGTCAAACTTTACAGTTATGCTACAATGACGTTTTTTTTTCTTGTAACTGTTTCTTCGTGTCTAGTACATAAATATTTTATGATCAATGGACGTTTGAAAGTTTAAAATGCAAAAAGTGTCATGTTGTACTAATCTCCTGTGTTTGTACTAATCTCTTATCAGCCTTACTTTGTTTTCATTCTTTGTTATTTATGTTACGGTAACAATGACTCGATGATATAGCATAAAATAAGTAAGTAACAATGTAAGTATGCTACATAATTGAGAAGAATTTGTTATGGGTTTCTAGTTGTCAATGCCTTCAAAAAATCTTCTGTTCTCTGGAGGGAACATAAAACTTCATGTCGCGGAGTACTACCCTAGACCTGTTCAGTCACAAAAACCATGCATGCTCTGTAGTATTACTTATATAATGCCCTATTGTACACTTTTTTAAAAAGTCAATAGACACCACAGAATTAGTATAAAAGCGAGCTTGTCTCTAACAGAAATCTCCTCCAGCCTACTTAAATAATATTATAAATAAATTGATTATTTTTACAAGTTTTTATTTAACTTGCAGTGTATGTTTGTACATTTGTATGTTATTATATTGTTTTTGTTACGGGTCAAATTTTACAAGCTTAATTAGACCCACTTCCTCTTACACTACGGAGCAAAAATTTTGCAAACTGCTTCAGTTCCGATGACAATGCGTTGCTATGATAAGTATCATCTGCTGCTATGCACAGGATTGGCTCCAGACAAGGAAACTCCTTAACGGTTATACGGTTATAAAATTTTATATGTTTCACCGTATTAGGGCTCTGTAATTAAAGCTTGTGTTTTTAAATATTTTTAATAGAGCTTGTTATTCTATTACATAAACGCGACTTATCATGAACGTAGAGCAAGAACGTAGAAGAATTTGTATTCAATTTTAATTGTTTTCTACACTCCAATATTCTATTATTACACTTGCATCAACACACGTACGTGTCTAAATAGCACACATGAATATATGGTATGTATGTATGTATAGGCTACCTTGAAATGTTACACAAGTTACACGGTCCAGAAGTTTCTGTGTGTGTGTGTATTGGCTAATAGTTTTTCATAATTAGTAAAGGGTGTTCGCTCTGCATATCAATTTGTGTTATTATGCGATGTCTTATTTTGAAATGCGATGCTTTTGTTAATGAATGTTATGTAAGCATTGTTTTTAGTGGTCATAGCCCGGCGGCTTGTTTCGACTGCAAGAGATAAAAAAAGTTAAGCAACAGTGGGCGCGGTCAGTTGGATGATGGGTGACCGCTAGTGGTAAAAAATTCATGATCGCTTCCGTGCTTCTGAGAGGTAAAGCTCTCGGTCCCGGTTGTTGTCGTTAGCTAGCAATCGTTAAGCCATGTTGGCGTTCGGGCGGCATATAAACTTATAACACTGGGGTTGGCCACTAGTCCACTAATCCACATTGGAGCAGCGTGGTAGAGTATGCTGTAGGCCTACTTAGTATGAGGAGAGATCCGTGCTCAGTAGTGGGCCATCAATGGGTTGCAGCCAACATTGGTTTGTTGTGTTAATATCAGTAGCGAACAATCCTTGTTAGGGCTTTGTAGGTATGCGCGGAAGGATTATATCGAACACGAAAAACAGTAAGGGCGTAACTTATAGGACTTGCGGCTAACACAGGGGCATTTTCTCATGTATGCATGTTAATTTAAAGGGTGTGCTGAAGAATTTCTTTCACTTTTTATTCCTTAATGAAGCAGATTTCCGAAGTGGCGGTAGACTCAAAAAACTACGGCAAGTGTTAAAAATAGACGAATATATGAATTTTGAAAAAAAAAATTAAACCAGATACATAGTAGTGAGGCTCGCATGTGGCTTCCGATAGGAGACATTGATATACGATATTGATTTGGACTCGAAGAGCTGTATTTCACTTGGCTTCAGTACATCAGGTGTTTCCAATTCCACGCCCTGAACGTGGTTTGGATTAAGTCAATAAACAATTGAATTCTATTAAGATAAACGATAATACTCTGTTATTATATTATATTGTATGCATATGAAATAACAATTTAAATCGATATGTTCTTATGGATGTTTTCTGCTTTAAATGCGGTTTTACTGACTAAATTGGCCGGCCTGTTGATTTAGTGGTTGGTGAACTAACTGCTTAGCCGGAGATCTTGGGTTCGATTCCCGAGTCCGATTAGGAATATTTTATCTGTATTGAATTCGTCTGCTCACTATAGTAACTATATTAATACAAGCGTTTAGTTTGGGTTTAGATGGCCGTTTGTAAGTTGTCCAAAGGGAGCTTGTTTGAGAAACTACTCGCCCGTTGCTCTAGTAGTAAGTGAACCTGAAAACTAAGCCGGAAGTCGTGGGTTCGATTCCCACCCCAAACATTCCTGTTCATCACAGAAAAGTTTGTTCTGTGTCTGGGTGTGACAAAAATATTTAAAAACGATGTATTTCTAAATATACAGCCTTGGCCAAAAGTATTAGGCACCCCCAATAAAGTTACCATACAGCTGTACTGTTTAAACAATAATTAAATGTTGTTTTCTAAACTAATCTCCGTGTCATAAATCACTATTTAGAACAATGGGCGGCATATTTTAGAGGTCATAAAGCATCTGGTGATGCAAATAACAAAATATTAACTTTTCTCAAAAAAATTACTTTTTTTTCTCCCTGAACATGTAATTTTGCAGTAATTAATTAGGCACCCTATGCCTAATACTTTTGGCCAAGGCTGTATGTATGTATATTTTTTTGTATATATGTCAATTTATTTGGCACGCACTCCAGCTTCAATTACTATAGGGATTTGAACGTAATATACTGTCGTTGAATTCGTCAGAATTGTGCTAATAAAATATGCTACAGGTATGAATATTATAATGGCGTTATTTTTTATGAAACTTTTACGTAGTTTGTATCAAAAGAAAGATAATGAAAGACCATTTCATAAATATACCTACAGGTACTTATATAATTACTGTTTTAAATAATACAAACTATCAAAAAGTATGATAATTACTCCGTGGTATTTTTCGCAGCCAAGATTTTTGTTTCTTAATTATATTATGTACTTGTGTCAGGAAGATAACGACTTTATATGGTACAATAAGTGAGACAAAACATTCTATATACCACATATCTCTTTCCTAAATAACGGTAAATCGATAACAATATTTGTCTGCCAGGAACGTATCTCCACTTCTAAGAATTTCTAATTTCTTTAGTTCCCACAGCTCCTGGAATACTTCTATTGTTTTAAAAGGTTTTACTGCTTTCAATTTTAAGCTCAGTTTTACAGCCTCATTGTTACAATGTATTGTTTTATTGCCGGTTATTTACTAATTGGTTACCTATTGCTCTGATTTACTTATTGGTAATGAGATTTTGAAGGTTTAAGTATACTTCTTCAACATAATTACTTTTATAATACACAAATGAAATGAGGTTTTGTTGATAAAAAAGTGTTATTCTGGATTATAATTTATCTGTGTGCTAATTTTCATCTAAAGTCATTTGGTAGTGAAAGAGTAGCCAATAGTGGTAGACAAGAGAGGTGAGGTGAGTCAGTCCATTCTTATAAACTTTCGGGTTTATTAGCAGGATTCACTTTCAATCAATAATGATTCTTTTATGCTTTGGTGTCATTACCCTCACTTTCTTCCAGAAGTAATTAGATGGGATACAAACTCACAACACACAACTTTGACTCTCCCAAACTAATGTGTTGATCCAGTCTGAGTGGGGATATTTAACCCACCTCAAGTAGTTTTATTTTACAGCCACCCTATAAGTACGTCGTTGCGATAGTCTCTGTTGATAGTCTTGCCTCAAGTAAGCCATATTCCTACTTTGGTAATTTAAAAATTATAAATACAGCGTTTTTTTATTTTTATTCTATGAAGTGAAAAGGGGGATAAATGTTTGTACTTTCTATACAAATGTTAGTACTCTTATTAAGGTAATTATTTCTTGAATGACTTTAAATCACACAAGTGATCAACTGTGTGTAACTGATGCTGCAGGTATAGTTGGTTAAGAGTACAGTGGTATTGATAGTGTGGCCCTAAGTGAATCCTATAACAGTATGCATGTTGATAATTTTGCCCCAAGTGAATCAAACAGTGTACTTATGTAAGTTGATAATGTTGCCCAAATTAATATTACTAGATAGGCCCTGTCTATTCTCAATTCTCCGTTTCTTGGTAAGTTTAAGGACGTGATTGGTAAATAAAAAAAACATTAGATCATAATACTTTATTGTTTTGTTCTTACATATGACATTTGTTAAGAAAACCAAAATTCGCATTAGTATATACTACACAATTTATCAATACAGTGAATTAGTATTATAATTTAACTGAATAATTATTACGGAATTGTGAAATATTGATTGTGGATAACAATATCTCGCAATGATATGCTCAGAAAATGTTTTTGTTTGTACAGGTGTTAGAAATATTATTTACATAAATGCTTTACAAATTAACAACATATGTACATGTAAACAATGAATAATATGTTTTTATTACTTTATATAATTTTACATGATCACGAAACAGTCGTAAAATCTTTTAAGAAAAATAAATAATAATACTAACGCAGATATTTACAATACATTAGCAAAACTAGTTAAGTAGATTTTGACATTCATTTTATTAGTGACAAACAAACAAACAGACAAAAATATCCTTAGATTTATTGGATACTAATAAATATTATTAAATACTACTAAAAGTTATAGTTAGTTATAATTAATATACTATATTATAAACCATGTACCTTTCTATCTATCGATCAATTAAATGATTTGCCATAATTAAATCGAATAAATAAAAAGTAATCAAAATATGGCAGATAGATCTTGTTGTCACTTATTGATGTTCGAAAATTATATTATTAAGATAATTATATTGCAATATCTTTAAGGTAATATAATAGGTATGAAAAATCAACCACAAAAAGTTTTGCCAAAAAATCTATACAAATGTAAGCTAAGAGTAACGCCATCTTTTAAAAGTTTGACGAACTATTTAAAATCATCTCGAAAGCATTTTAGTATTAACAATTATTACTTAGTATTAAAGCATTTAAGTACTAAGAATTACCCACCAAGAAGCACTCTTAGGATTTTTTTTACTAGAGTTTCAGTGTGTGTCTTTTAATGTCCTGTTGTTGATGGTATTGCCCCAAGTTCAAGTTAATGAATCAAACTAAAGTTCGTCAATTCAAAGGTCACACACTTCGGTATCAGCTGCGCTTGCGCAAATAAAAGTTCATTCACATGCATGAGAACAATATCACCTTATATTGTAAGAATTATGATTATAAACTCACTATTTATAAAATAATAAGTATCGCGGCTTCAGTCCACTACTGAGTACGGACCTATCCTCATAACTGAGGAGGTTTACAGCATACGCCACCACAGTGCTCTAATGCAAATTGGTGAAAAGTTTAGTTTTCAACCCAAGTGGTGAAATATGACTAATTTTTCAAAAGTATTTTCAGAAGTCAGTACCTATTGCAAACAGTTTTTACAAGATTTTATTTAACTTGCAGTGCATGTTACTATATTTGTTTCTTAAGTGTTCGAGTCAAATCTCGTTATCTTAATTTGACCCACTTCCTCTTAAACTATGGAACTGAAATTTCGCATAAACCTTGCGGTCTGATGACAATGCATTTTTATGACAAAACTACCTCTGAACGTAGAACGTAATCCTGAGATTGGCTCCAGAGAACGGAAGTTCTTAACAGTTAATAATACAGTTTTTTATGTTTCTTCATATTTTAGGGATGTATAATGAAAGTTTGTGTTTTTAAATATTTCAATAAATCTTGTTATGGCATCGTATTATGCGATATATACCTACTACAGGTATTTATCAAAATAAATATAAATTTATATTTATTACCCTTTTAAATCGGTTCCAAAACATCAGGACAATAATGACATGTACATATATTATGTATGACGATATCTTTTTGTACTCATATATTAATGTAAATTTTCAACTATGGTTTATAAAATTACTTCATATCATATTTAAAAAAAAAAATTATTGTTTTTCTCTAAACTAAATTAGAACAATTCATAATTTTCATCCTTCATAAATTTCGTAATTATTTTCCTCATGCATATTTCCAACTACGCCCGCTGTTGCGTAAATAAGAAAACTACATCCAATCTTGGGTAGATCTAACGGGCCAAAAGCGCTTTACACCTATGTATTCCTTACAACCCATAACTGTCCCACTACTGGGCTCGAGTCTTCTCCCACAATGAGGGTTACAGATCAGAGTCCAACATGCTGGCCAATTGCGGATTGGTAGACTTCACACACCATCGAGAACTCTTAGAAGTGCAGGTTTCCTCACGATATTTTCCTTCACCGAAGCAGGTGATAATTGACTTGTAAACTCACATAACTTGGAAAATTAGAGCTGCGCGCCGTAGGGTTTGAACCCAGGACCATTCTTTCGAGAAACTAACTTTCAATATGTATCTCTGCTATTTTCTGTACCTTTGTAAGTATTAGTTAGATATAATTGTCTATGATATACAAACCAATGCGATATGCCGGCAATATCACCATTCTCTGCAAAGTTGTTAGACCGTGAAACGGTTTCACGCCTGTTGCCATGGCAGTCGTCAATGTGCCTCAATTTAATGAAATCTGTGGAACGTTATGGACAGATAACATATCCTTCTATACCAATAGGTTCACTGTTGCTGATTTCAGGAACCTATACCTATTTAGATAAACTGAAATACAAAATAAATGTCTACTGCTTGCAAATAAAGTTTTGAAATATATATATATAATAACTAAAAAGATATATATTCAAAATAGCATTATCTACAATAAGAATCGAAAACATTAAACACTTATTTAAGTGAATCCATATTAATTTGCAGCGAAAATGAAGCGTTCGCAATTCCCAGATAAAACAATCAAATTAACATTCACACTTCACGACAATTTATTACCAGTACAGAAAATATCGAGCAGTCGAGCACTACAGTAATAAAATCCTCTCACACCTCTGTACAAGTGAGAGGTACTACAGGCTTTACGCATCGGAAGTCATTTAATAATTGCCGGTGTAATGCTTGTGTTAAATAAAAAGCGAGTATCAAATACTCTGAGCGTCCTAATTGGCGCGAGGTGTCACTAATGACAACCGCGAGTGGCGGGAGAGCACTGCAAATTAATAATTATCGCGCCTGGTAACACTGAGGTGACGCTGTTCCGCAATATGGCCGCGGCGTATTGTTGGCGCGAACGTCGTTTTAATTTTCGATTATGAATTCGTTTTTTAAAACTTTAAATATTTCTTTTTTAATTTGAGTAATAAGTTTCGATCTGTTATGCTTTTACGTGTATTCGTTTTCATTTTGAAACCATCTGTTCAGTTGCGACATTTTTGTGGAGTTCGAATAAGATGACTTCTGTTTTCGTTTAGATTCACACATAAACTACTAGGGTCTACCCGCGGGTCCGGCGTGTCATTAATACTAAATACCCAATATCACTCTCCAGACCATAAACTATCTCCACATAAAAAACATATCAATCCTTCGCTTCGTGTCGACGCGAAAGACGGACAAACGGACGGACGGACACTTTCACATTTATAATATTTATATTAATGTTTCCAAAGTAGCGAACCGCAAATTTGTGGTACAATCCGCAATTGTCTCACAGCTTGGCTTGCCTGCCAAATTTAAAGGAAAACTTTATCTACGTCGCTTGGCGAACATTATAGGGTGCAGGTTTCCTGAAATAGGTTTTATTAATCGAATCAGGGGATAATTAGTTTCTAATACCCTCGAACGAAAAACGTACATAACTTGTATACATTGTAAGTGATCGGCTACCTTAAGCAACAGCCTGGTTTAAGCCATAATTGTTTTTAAGCCTACCTTGCATTACTCTAAGTCTAACTGAGTTGACCGGTAAGAAATGCCAATAAGCAGTGGGTAATTTTGCCCTTTGCATCTCCTACCATAAAGTGCGTAGGTACAATACCTACCTACCTACCTACAATACAATAAAATAAAAACAAAAACGTAGGTATCTCAAAAAAAGATTAAAATAACTTTAAGATTTTTTCCTTGCCTTGGTTTATATGTTTAACATTTTATATGTTTAACATTTAGTTACAAGACAAGTTATGAATTTTAATTTTACCATAAATACGTAACTTAGTGCTTGACTGACATCTTAGTCAAGGTGATGGTAAGTGGCGGAAAAGAGGTATATCACACAAACTTAGTAGAAGCCTATTCTCGCTTAACTTGAAGACATTTACATTGTAATCGAACGGGAACACCGACGCGGCAACTTATTACAGTTCTTCGCAGTACGAGTGATAAAACAAGAGGCGAAGTGCGTTGTTCGTACTTGCAGGATGTTAACGACAACTGGTTGGCAGATTCGCAATAAATAAAATATGAAAAAAAATAAACAATTTGCCTGAACTACCTTCCTTTATAGCCGCAGCATCCGAGAATCAAACAGCACCCTACCACTTAGTCATTGCTAATTATTTACTATTAAACTATATATATTGATAATGGAATGATTCAAATCTCAGTAATAATGCTCAATATTAGGCAGGAGTCGAGCCGATTGGACATAAACAAGACCACACGTAAGAGCAAGCTATCATCATCTCTCCTTGCGAGGGGGCCACCCTCTCTCGAGCTTCGTATACTATAGACTGAAAAATATTTAGAACGGTACAAGTTAAATGTTACACCAGGATTCGCCCGTGGCTTCGCTTATGGTGTTTATTATTAAAAATTTATTTCAGAGTTTAATCTACCTCTATATCGAATTTCATTCAGATCCGTTCAGTGGTTTTTCGTGAAGGAGCAATAAACACATATCCCAGTGATCCCCCTTTCGTATTTAAAATTAGTAGTATTTAATATTTGTTTAATTGAAGTAGGTTTTTACACTTTTCGAAAGTCAAACTAAACAGTATCATCAGCCAATCCGTACAGAGTGATTTAAGAAGTGAAGTGAAGAATGGTGTAAGAAAAAGCGTCAAGAAACTCTCATCGAGTTCATTTTTCGCATTCACAGTTACAGGTAGCACTTGCTACTTACGGCTATATATAAATCTCATGTCCAAGCATTTAATTTTTTTTATATCAAAAAGTAATCTTAACTTGACCATAGATATCTACATATATTAAATTGTACCCCCAAATACAGTGAATGAAATTAATAACAAATTTTAAAATATATATCAAAACTGATGTATAAAAACAATGACAGATGGCGCTGCTACCCATCTTTTCAATATTTCACAACATTATAAGATATCGCGTATTTTCAAATATGGAACCTCTATTTATTGGACCATAAAATTCCTAACTTCCCATTTTTTTTTAATGGTTATATGATATTCTAGAATACATCTATGTAGGTATATAAGACTTATTTTTTGTGTGAAAGTGTAAGATTAATTTACGAAAACTTAACGTGCGAATTAAACAAAAAATCTTGTAAGTATATTAGTTAATTAGTACTGTTTAATCTATTAATACTATGCTTTCTGCCAACAGAAAATATTAATAAACAATCACTAAGACTGTATATACATATATTATTTTACTTTAAAATTACAAAGCAATATCGTAAATATATTCCACGTTAGAAATGCCACGTCACATCTAAAATTTCATCAGAAATCTTGTCTTCAGTTTTCAGTTTGCCGCCATTTTAATACGAATACCCTTGAATAGGTTACATTATCTGGGGCCGGCCGGGCCGCTTCCGGCCTGTCGACGTCATCAGGCCTATCTTGAGGCCAGTCCGCAAATTAAATACTAACGTGGGTATGGGTACTCAGCTTTGGAATGATTCAATGGCATTGTCATGTATAGGCGTGTGGTATGGGATGTTCCACATTTGAATTTCCCAATGGTTGATGTATTCGGTTTGAATGGTTTGAACCTTAGTCTCGAACAGTCCTGTGTTTAATCCTGCATGCATCTCTAATTTTGAAAAATATAGGTGTTATATGTTAATTGCGGAAGCGTTCATAACTCGGTAGCTTGTTTTAATTGTAGTGATTAAAAAAGTTAAGCAAGAGGACGTGGTTGGTAAGAGAATGGGTCCAGCGGTCCGTCGGTTCGTCTGAGACTGACGGGCTGTTATCGTTAGATAGCGATCGTTGAGCCATGTCAGAGGCCTTTGACGGGCTTCAAAACTTCCAACAAGCCTGCTCAGTATGAGGAGAGACCTGTGTTCAGTAGTGAGTCATCAATGGTTTGAAGCCAGCCGGCCAATATTATCGGTAAAATATCCACCCAAGAAGCCTTACTGACGTGTAGAAACTAGTGTCAGAAGTTACCCCTTACGACACCCTGGTCAGCCCGATTAGAATTGGGGTTAGTGTACTAGGCCGTTCAAATACTGCCTTTTCAGAAGTACAAATCCATTCCAAGCTAAAATTCCTTTATGAAGTAGATATTAATAGCTGAAATGTCAGCAATTTTTTGAGTCTACCACAGTTTCGATAAAGTGCCATATTGAAGAGAAGAAAAAGGTAGAAAAGGTACAACTACATTGAAGAATGCACAAAACGCTCGTAGCTACATACTTACATACTCTAAAATCTACATTTACTTTAAAATTAGATACAGTAATTATTTCGTAGAAATTGACGTACTATCTACGTTTGCGCACGTATTAAGTACGCAAATGAAGTAATGAATAATTAAACTTTTCGTAACAAATTGTTAATATGTACTTAATTATTAATTATGCTCTATTCATTACTTAGTAGTGTCATTGAACGGAAATAGCAACGACATTGGATCTGCGATCAAGAATATAATAGATGTCGCCTCCCGAAGTAATTTAACACAAAATACTGTCAAGATACACTTGTACATCTTCGTTGAATTACTAATTAACTAAGACAAGTTTAAAAGTCATTCTATATCAACCTAATAACACCCATTGTACCTATTTGGTTCTAAAAAATAATTTGAATTCACATTGTGGCATTGAGTTTATGTGTTGGCTGTTTGAAATAAAGTAAACAAAACACAAGTTCACATTTCAAACTGAGCTGGCATACGTCGAGCCACATTTTTATCGCTGACTCGACAACTAGCAGTATTATTAATCGAAGATCAGCATTGCCTTCCATGACTGTTCCACTACTAGACTTGGGTCTTATATAAGGGATACAGAGATATAAATATAAGGGATACAGGCCATAGTCTACAACGTTGTCCGAGTACATATTGGTGTTGGTGTTTCACCTTTGAGAACATTATGGATCTCTAGAGTTCCAATTTCGTCACTTTTCCTTTACCGAAGCGATTGATGCTAAACTTCTAATACGCAAATCATTTTGAAAATTATAGCTCAAGCAATCCAACCCAGGACCTCTTGTTCGAAGAAACAACGTTCATACCTTTAGGCTATCACTGCTGTGATACATAACTATATGTGCATACATATACTTCATACTCTTTATATACACAACATTAATTGAATCTCAAGCGCGGCCCAAATTATAGTTCAATAAAAGGGAACATAAATTCTACTTGGAATACTGACCATAAACTTATAAGAAATAACATAGAAATCATACTTTTTTTTTATCTGTCAAATATACCAGTTGCATTCTATAGTCTATGCCATATATCTATAATTTCTCAAACTAAAGTTCATACGTACGAATTTCATTTCACTTAAACCTATCACCTGCAAAGTTATTATCACCAAAATGTCTAAGCACAACGCACGAACAACCTATTTTCTGCTCGCCGTCCAATTGTTCCAGTTTGACAATCAGCTGACTTCCCACGGCCGTGCGCGCGCAACAACACCATCCACAAACCACCAAAATTTCCACGTGGAAAACATATTTTCCGCGACTAAGCGTGCGAGCGACGCGCTCCCGTTGCCCAGACTAAACGTGGGCCGTGAAAAAGCACCGCCACAACGTTCAACGACAATGGAAAGCGGTAAAGAATCATAATAATAACAATGATAACAATGTGAGATGCTATAATAAAGAGCCGAGCATTGTGCTAGGTTCGTTCGAAGGGTCGGATCGATACTGTCTGCCTTTGTCGGTCCCGCGCCAGTGGTCGAACATACTCTATTCATTCACTAATCAGCCTCTATAGGCCTAGCGTGATTAGCGCGCCGATTGCCGTAAACATGACGATACCAATGATGCTATGGACTCTAATGTTTACGATGTTACTTGCACGGTTATGATCCGTTTGAAGTTCACGAGCGTCGATGGAAATTTCTGTTCGACATACGTACATTTGGCTAGGCCGTATGCGAGGTGACAAGTAAATAGTCATGAAGATGAATTCGTATTAAATAAACTTCGGACATCCTTGCAGGGGCCCTAGAAGGGGACAAACTAGACTTTTTTGTAAGCCTAATACTTTGAAAAAAAAATGTAGGTACCATGTAAATGTAGGTCCTTACATATGTACGTCACAAAGACATCGTTTTAAACTACGAGTACCATAGCAATAAGGTGAAAATGATAACGACATTGTAATGAGCGGTCACACATCCACTTTTCGACGTCCGCTATTTCTTAACTTTGCCAATCACTCGACACAAGCTCAACTATGAGAGCTTAATCAACCTGTAAGTTACTAGTACTAAAATAAATGTATATAAAATTGAGAATACATTTCGCAGAGGTGTGAAGCGGCATCTTCTGAGGCTAGAGCAGTCGGTTTAATATAAGAATCCGTCGATCTATATCAGCTGCGCGGGCACCTCCCGCCGCCCAGCAGATTGGCTTACGTTGGCATGATGTGGATATTACTTAAAATATACTTTTCACATATCTATGTATATACAGATTCCTTCCTTGACTTTTATTTCATAAATATTTATATAACGATTTCTCACTTGACCTTAATCTTTCTCTCTTAATTTCATATCTATGTATCTCTCTATGTAGTTTGAGATAGATTTGGTGACGTTATACGTATGGATCAGTATCACTAAACCGCTTGACCGATGTTTGTGAACAAGAAACTAAATGTCTCACAAGCTGCCGCTCTATCAACGTTGCATAGTGAATTGGTTAGAACTTCAAAGTTGATCTTTAAACACAAAATAAATTCTAACTTCAACCTTAACCAACCACGGACCTCAACTCACTAACTGATGAATATTTTGGCACTAACGGTGACCTGAAAAACCTTGCCAATCACTTACTATCGACAGTTATTTTGACTAGCCAACTGCCGCACTCAGAATCGTTAAAAGTTCTTATATCACTTCTTAGTACAGAATCTATATCCAAAATCTATAGTAAGGAGTGATTTATGAAACCATTGTTCAATCGATTCTAAATAAATGTTAACCGTATCCATATAACATGGTTTTGGATACAGGCGCGAGCGCAGAGTACCCCGCAGCGCAGTCACTCGATGCGCGCCGCAATTATACGTACTGGCTATCGTAGTATCGACTAATCTAATTATGTAAGCACCTGACGCGCTGTCTTGGATCGATAATTAAAACATGATTGTGTTCCAATCCGATCGATGTAATTAAAAGACGCACGATTTGACGTAAGAACTTACTGTGGGTTTAAAATTAAAATTTATGTATGTATTTTGGTGCTATATAGGAAGTGATGACGGTTCTTTGGCGTTTATTGACCGTAATTTATAATACACGTAGCTATAGTAGTAATTTCGTGTATTTTCATAAGATTCATGCATTGGTTTATGCATTTAGGTATTTTTCTTTGTGTTGAAATTAATTACTAGACTAAGAGGCCTGTAGGCCATTAGGTTCTAAGTTTCGCCCTTTGGATCTCCGAGCATAAGGTGAATACAATATAGACTAAATAAGTAAATAGCTACCATCAACATAATTTTGCAACATGCCACATCAAAAAAAGTGCCGATGTTTTGTATGGACAAGGAAGTATTCATTTGCAATTCAGATCCAAAATGTGGTTTGAACTGGGTGCGTATCAAACACGAAGAAATACGAACGCAATACCGACAGGTACACTTAGAAGAGCTCATACTTTGGCTTGTGTCGTTTGTAAGTGATCAGCCGAGTTAAGCAATGGCGGGCATATTAAGAAAGTGGATAGGTATCTGCTATCGACAAAAAAATTACAAGCGCTTCCGTGCATCGCAGAACACTTTAAGGCTGATGATTCTTGGCACTATCATCAGATAGCAATCGATAAGCTTAACAATAGACCTTCGGGTGGTTTGAGAACCTCCAAAACTAATTTGGTCACCAATCTACCAATTTGCATTTGGATATGCATGGTGGACCCATCAGTGATGAAAACCCAAGTGCTCAGTAGCCTATAAATGGGCAATGAAATGAAAACACCACACAGTCTCATATGATTGCCAAATTAGACCAGTTTGGCGAATTACTTACCTTAAAGCAGCTGACCCCCAGAAACCAGGCATAGCTTTCATGTGTTTTATTTATTTATTTAAAACTTTATTGACAACCTCAAACTGGGGTTATAATGGGCGGACTTAATGCCTAATAGCATTCTCCACCAGTC
>DWJZ01004498.1:0-15267 GCA_018249125.1 Asbolis capucinus
CTAAAATATATTTCAGGGCAATGAATCAATATTCGATATGCCAACGCTAGTAATAAAAAATCCAAAATTTTTGAACGTCTGACTTAGTGTTGCAGAAGAAACGTATCTATAGACTTAGTCTAATTTTTAGTCTTCCCATAAAATACTTTATTTTAAAACATATTATATTTTTTCACTTTTTGTTAAAGAAATACGATGATACAGGCAAAAATTTTGGCAACCCTACCTGTACCCTTCACGTTGTAAATGGAGACCTGATCCCAGTAGTGGGACTGTTAGCGGTTGCAATGATAAAATGATGATGATGATGATAAAAACGACATGCTTTAAGCCAATAATAGTCTATTACGGGTTTCTCCTCATGACTGAGGAGGCCTACCCACCACATTAACCTTACGACTTAGTAGGGATGCCGCGACATAACTCGTCATGTACCTGGTTTGAAGGGCTCGTATGTACACAGCCGGTGTCTTGTTTCGACTGAAAGCAACCGAAAAAGTGAAGACCCACTCCTGGGCTCAGGTCTCCACTCACAATATGAGAGGTACAAGCTGGTCCACGCTGGCCAAGTGAATTGGTGGACTTTCATTAATTATTTCCAGGTAATTTGAAGTCCGTTTTTCTTAATGAATCGTTATTCTTTACGGTCCTGTAGTGTGACCGAAGATTGTAAACACATGACTTGGAACGTGGTCATTTGTCAGCTATATACAACAACAAAAGTTGAAAAAACAAGAGAGGATATCCATATTAATTCCAGCTGTCAAAGAACGAATTGACCTGCTACTGTCATAAAATTGATGGCGTTAATGATCGAATCGGGATCGTGTTATGGACTCACATATTTCTTTGTCATAACTCCATCTATTGTTAGCAGATTATATTACAAGTGGTACAGTTACACAGTTAAACTACGGTGCACGTAAAAACTAAATTAGTTTCGGTCCAGCAAAAAATATAACGTTTTAATTAATATTGTAACAGTATGCACGCGTATGTTTGTAATTAAATGGATAATATGGCAAATTGGGTTTTATTATAATTGAGGCCGTTAGGTGATGACTAGTGCCTTCTATAAAGTCTGTCGACAAATTGAAATTTTGATTTCTTAACCGTACCGCGAAGGACTGGAATAAATTACCTGTGTCGGTGTTCCCGTTCGATTAAAAGAGTCTTCAAGTCAAGAGTGAATAGGCTTCTAAGTTAGTGCGCTTTACCATCAAAGACTTCGCCACTTACCATCAGGTGGGATCGTAGTCAAGCGCAACGTTATCTAAGGTAAAAAGCTTTAAATAAAAAAGACTGTACCTGTTACACTCAAAGATGTTACAGACGGTAACTTATGTTCTCTACACAGCGTATAGAGATTTTGTGCTGAAAAGTGATCTAAGAAGCCATTAACGACCCGGAGGGCGGCTTAAATCGCAATTCCAAGCTGATCAGAATAAAAGGGTGAGATTGTATTCAATTTAGATTAACCGTTTCTGAAAATAATGTGGATAAAAACACAAGAAAATGACAAGCAGAGATACAGTATAAATCGTTTTGGTTTCAATGTTGAACCAAAAACTGCCATTGAAGATTTCTTTAAAATTTCTTTTATGTACAGACAACAATGAGTTTTTATGTCATGTGTGTATATGTATGTTGACTATGTATGTGGTGTCAAGGACACTCACAGCTTCCAGGACACTCAATAATATACATTAAATTCGAGATAATAATATAATGTTTATTAATTTTAATATGCACCAGGAAACAATACATTTCCGACAATTTCGGTAGCATCATGTCGCCATAGTCCGCTTCCAAGACAGAGAAGAGATCCATAAAGAATAGTACCAAAGATTAATACACTACAATGTCAAAACCTAACTTTCCAGGACTTCGAGACGTGCGTGCTGAGCGGAGACCGGGAGTGCCGGTACATCGAGGGTGAGAGCCACGAGGGTATCGGAGACCATCGTCGACAAACTCTCTTCTTCTGCGGACACGAGCCAGAGTGCACGTCAGTGGTTCATAACAATTATCATCTATTTCCGTCTATGATCAAGAAAATATTAAATGTCGCCTCCCTTAGAAATTTCAGACAAAATACCGTCCGCAAAATATAATTATACATCTTCGTTAAATTACCAACGAACTAAGAAATAGTAGTATATTCTACGTTCAACCTAATTATATAGGTATACCCATTGAAGGTAAAAATGAATTTGAGGGTAGGTTGTAATAAATAATTTGAATACCCATTGCCCAGCAGTTTGAACGTTGGTCTCTCAAATGGGAGATCCTGGGTTCATGTCCTGCACCTCTGGCATCAAGGTTATGTGCGTAACACTCATGCATCCATCATAATAATATTCGTATTATAGTTCTTACCTACCTTCTAAGCTACTAACGCCTGATCAACAGACGAAGCAATTGCACTCACTGGTGTCTGCTAAATCTAAATAACCTTGCTATTGAAAGACGACGGTGCTTGGGCACAGTTAAATATTTTATCTGTATGTATTCTGTTTCGCATCATATAAACGTTGGGCCTAACATCTTTCTCGTTAGTCAGCAACACATTTTGTTCGAAACGGAGTTCTCATGTTACTTATATCCAATTTTGATCATATTTACTAAGCAAATAGATCTGTAATTTTCCAATATAGCTCCTTTCTATTTTCGTATCAATTTACTCTCTTAAAATTTTTAATATTGCAAATGTGGGGTATACTATCCTACATAATGGCCTCTTAATTCACACTTTAGACTGGCTCACTGACCTCTCCTATTCCAGGCCATTCAACACAGTGGAAGCTCTGCAGCGCGCTAAGAGAGTAGTGGAGCAGCAGTACGCAGTGGTCGGGGTGCTGGAGGACATGAACTCCACCCTGCTCGCCTTCGAAAGATACATACCCCGGTTCTTCAGAGGCGCCTTGCGGTTGTATTGGGGTGAATTTTCTTTTGTATAACTGTACAGATGTTTTGTATACTGGTCCTTCGACTTCACCTTGGTCTAAATTACAAATACATATATTGACGGTAGAAAACAATAAGGGCGTAATTCTTTAGAGTAATTTATATGAGTTACGCCCATATTATTTTCCGTCGTCGTCTGTTTTTTATTAAGTGCGATGAACTTGACGACCTCCCATACTAACTTTTTTCCTCTATTATAATCCCTTTTGAAGCCATTTTCACGATAAAAATTAACCTATTCGTTTTCTTAACTTCAAGTGCCTGTCTGTACCAATTTTCTAAAAATCGGTTCAGCAGTTTCAAATTGAAAGCGAAACAACAGACATACAAAACTTTCGCATTTATAATTTTAAGAAAAATATATTTTCAAATCTAACTTAACCCGATCTAGTACAACTTAATTTAAGGCGCATAACGACTTTCCTAGTCTTCTGTATATCTAATATTTCGATCTGCCCGTGTAATAAGTAGTACACTGCGGGCTTCGTCTCAACATGAATGTATTATGCCAAAACACGTCTTGCCGCAACACTCACGTAAATGACTGAGCAGCTACCGTCATTATTCAACACAAGACCAACCTAAGCGCCTGATAAATTATCATTGCAAATTTAACGTAAAAACTTTTTGATCGTTTAATTCGTTTACTGAACTTTTCGATCAACAATGCCCTTTACAATCTAAAACTACGACTATATCGTGCCTTTTCATGAGGTGGAAGTATAGTCAAGCATTAAATTATAATATAAAAAACGCACTATATTCTTGCTCCGAGTGTACTAAACTTCCATTGCAACGGGAGGTTCTATTTCAAATTCTACGCACATCTCCAATTTTCTAAGTTATGTTTTAATTATCAATTGTTTTGGTGAAGAAAAATGTCCTGATCAAACCTGCCTTTCTGAGAGTTCCCCATAAAGGCTTCGAAATGTGTGAAATCTACCATGGCCAGCATGCACAAGGGCCCAGACCCTTCATATTGTGAAAGGAAACCCAAGCTCAGCAGTGGGTCAGATACAATGATAACAAACAACACTAATAAGAATATTCATTATTTTATTTCCCAGAAGAGCTAAACTCCTTTAATCACATCAACCGGAATGCCTTCAAGCCGCCTGTCGCCGAGGCTGTGAAACAGATCGTCCGCGCTAACTTCACGCGGGAGATAGAGTTCTACGAGTTCTGTAAACAGAGACTTCACATGCAGCTGCGGGCACTGCGAGACCCGGAAGTCATGCCGCCACCGACCACCAGAGGGTACAGACGACCCACGCAGCATTATCTTAATAGATTATAAGGTTAATCTAGGACAACACTCAAAAGCTTGTGAGTAATATTTAACTGTAACGGGTATGCAATTATTGAAATTTATAAATATATTTCGACTGAGTGGCACAGAGAGACCATGACAATCACGCAAGACTGACCAACATAAATTACAATTATCGTGAGTACCTGTTACAGTTTTAAAATGTTTGGTTTCCACGATGTTGAGTTTAAATTCAGAAACATATATATAGATTCATGTAAGTGGAGACAATTGATCTTTTGTTGTATTTTAGTTTACAAACATAAGTTGATTTTGGGAGTCTATACTTGTACGGATTTTTTATTTTATAGGAGCTATTGTTGTTTGTAACACTAGAAACAGTATCAGAATGCCAGTTCTTCCTCTTTCTTCTTCCTATTTATTAGTCTTCCTCCTTCTGTAGGAGGAAGTACTTCTGCCCCCGTCTTGAAAAGATATAGTGAATATATCCGTTTTTGTGTATGTCACCCACGACATAGGTTAACATAGTTAATAGGTACGCTAATTAAAAAGAGTGGATTGTGTAAAAATTCTGTATTGACATAATAGATGCACATTGCGAGTGTTGTGCGGCCCCGCAGGTCGCCGTAGGTCGAGTATTCGCGCTCCGCTCATCTCCCCGCTAGCGGCCCATAACCTGCTGCCCAGGCCGATGTCGTGGCCGCGGACTTGTTCGTTCGTTTCGTGTTCTAAGGGCAACCTAAATTACAGAGCCACCATGACAATATATTGAAACATATTATTGAAGATAATAATCTATTTTATGATCTTAATTAGATGTAAAATATCGTTGATGTTAAGACTGATCTGAAGCCATGCAGAACAAAATATATTCGTCTACGTTCATGTAAGCACGTTGCATATTTTTGCTGTGAATCACTTTGCATTCCAAGTGAGCGAATATATTTACAGAATATAGATACAGACTTGGAATAGCATTTATACATATGTATGTATTTCTGTCCGCCTTCATATTTGGCCTGACTTTAAGAGAGCTGACTTTATAACAAAACACCTATTATGTGTTTCTTTCCTTATATACATGATATTATAGTAGGTATTAAAACCACAATATTAATTAGACAAATGTCTTTTCTGTTATAGTTTCCGCCAAACACTAATCAAAATATGTTTGGGAATAACGTTTATTGCGAAACAGATGCCATATTTTTTTGCCCCAAACGTCATTCCTATACTTGTTTGAAGTAATGTTCGGCGTGAATGTTAATAGAAAAAATATTTGTCGCCGTGATCATTTACGTCAGACTTGTATAGGTACCGGCCTTCCCTTCCGGTATACCAACTCATCCATACGTGTACACGCGTACATTTAAATAATTATTAACTTATGTAATTATTATACATATCAATTTAGAAATAGCTTATAGAATAATACTAAGCTAATAATTATTAATGTCTATTGTTGCTTTTTAAATAAATCTATTTTGAAACAGGTAAAGATTTATGTTTGTTATACTTAGAAATAAAAAAAATCGGTATTTATATATGTTATGTGATTAAAAAAATGACATTAATATTCCGTCCTTAGAACCCGTTAGTATAATCGATATCAGATCCAAAACGATTTCCGATACCATCAAATACGATGCATTCGTAATTTTTTTAAGATTTTACTATTTTAGACATAAGTTCTATATGTTTTGTATTCGTTTTAATGAAATGTATGTATGTATTTGTCAGTGTCCCGCTGGTTATTAGAGTACGTGTCGTATCATTATAAATTATTGCACGTGTATATAAATATGAATTATATACGTTACTGTAAAAGCTAACTATAATAAATCCTATTTTTTTCCAGTAAAACCTGAGATTTACCAACTCTTAATGGAAAAAATCCGCACAGTCCATATCCATCAATTTAATCGATCGTTGTTCATATCGAACTTTAATCGATCTTTGTTCATATCGAACTTTAATCGATCTTTGTTCATATCGAACTTTAATCGATCTTTGTTTATATCGAACTTTATTCGATCGTTGTTCATATCGAACTTTATTCGATCGTTGTTTATATCGAACTTTAATCGATCGTTGTTCATATTGTACTTTAATCGATCGTTGTTCATATCGTACTTTAATCGAACTTTAACCACTATCTGATAAATTTTGCAAATTATAAGTTTGAATTTACCGCAAAGGTATGGCAAATTTTGGAAAAACTGAAATTTAATATATTTTGTTGGGTTTGGTTAAGTTGTCTGATTTTATTTGAATGGCCCCTCAAAACGTTTGTAAATCTTGAGCTTAACTGGAAAATTTTAAGTTTCACTGTAAAATGTTAACTTAATTTGGAAAATTTATGTATTTATTTAAACATCGATAGCGATCGATAAATATATGTTTGAATAAATTTCAGCAACATTGCAATAATAGAAAAGATGATATATATTGTGGGCTGTTACAGTAACATATATGTATGTATGTAAATTATATTTTTTCTTAGATATAGTATATAGTCTTATATTACTTTTTCGGTACTTCTTCTTGTCTGTTTAATGATAAGTTTGTAAAAAGCTGTAACATTGTTTTAAATGTCTTTCGAGAAATAAGACTTATGAAGTCTGTTAAGGCCTATTCGCACATGCGACAGCGTCGTGACGAGGTGTCGTGTAGTAACGTAGGCGACAGAAAATTTGTATGAAAATGTGTAGGTTTATTCACAAGTGCGACAGAATGTCGCTGAGATTTGTGCTCATTATCATTGCATTTTGCATGACGTTGTCGCAAGAGTTAATAGACGCTGAAGTGTTTAGATAATATTTTGGAGTGTGAAATCTGTGTATGAGTGTAAGAGCATATGAATCACTTTGAGGTGTTCCCGGTAATCTTTACTTATATATAATAGTGTATTTAGTTGATTGTCATAGATAATAACATATTAGGTATCATTTTGGTACATTTTACCGAAATATAGGTAATGAGATGATCGTGAATTTTGAAAGTAATTTAAGTACAGGATTTTGTGTGGAATGTTATTACACTACTGAAAGTAGTGCCACAGATGGTACATAATAATATGGTACAGGTAAACATAATGTGGTTTTGTAAGCTATTCTTTGCAACCAGTTATTATTAAAACAGCTGCAACAGAGTCGATGTTAATTTTTATTTATGTTGTACGTAATAAACCTTAATACAATAACACGTTAAGACCATACACTTAACATTAAATATAATATAGGTCTATGGTTACGACGAACATGCTTAGAAATTCACGCTCGCGCTATGGGAACGTGTAGAAGTATCATTAGACCATAGACAAGGTTTATTTTTAACGTACATTTCGCGCGCAAAGTGTAAAATGTACCTTAATATGTAATATTATAAAATAATTATTACGAGTAGATTCATAAAACATATAGTAAAGATTTGCTACGTTTATTCATCTTTATATTCTATAAATAGTTGTTTTGATGTCCTTAAAAGAAAAATATCTCAAGATTCGTTTCACCTTAGACCTGTGAGTACTTGATAAGAAAATTTCTTTCTCCTCGAATTACTCTGATAACTTTTCAATATGTCAATGTTATAGATAATTTGCCTTTAATAACATATTCAATAATTGTGATATAATTAGTCTTATTATGATGTTATTAAAATAAACAACTTTGTGTATAATAAAAATATTTAAACAATATTTTGTCATTTAATTTCGTCTTTTAACCTTTTCAGTTCTAAATTAGTTGAATATTTTAAAAAACGTGTGTGAAAAGTGTGTAAAATTTTTCTGGCATTTAATATCGGAATTTGATGTTTGACTTAATCTTTTATTTTATTGTTAAAATGTGTACTTACATTATTTTATTTATTTTCATTCTTATATTTATTTTCCATATATTTTCGTCTTGAAGCCACAACTTAAAGATGCGCCTGTCATTGAGAATAGCTTCCGGCATAATCCTTAGTGTGTAACATATCGACGGCTGAAAACTTTAAGGGCTTAACAAGTAAAACAACTGTTACTCTCCTATTAATTTCCTTATAAGGCTCGTATGAGTTACTCTAACAGAGTTAAGCCCTTATTCGCCGACGGTAGATATTAAGGGCTAACCGTTTAGAGTAGTTATTATAATTTTAGTTAAGAGAAAAAAATATGGTAAGACTAATTCTAATGAATTTGTGGTTTATATTAAAACCTATTTCTAGTTAAATCTTCTATCCAACTATAGTGATTTTCGTTGAAGAATCGGCTGATAACACGATGGCATATACTCATACCTCTGCGTTAGCAATAGAATAGAGCCCAGTATTCAGGGCCGATTGAATTTTAGGATGCATGTATGTAAGGTAACCACTTATTTCAGCCTATCTCTCATGATTCAGTACATTAAACATGGAGCTACACTCGGTGCACGATCTGTCATGTTTAATATCAAACCGTTGCCTAGCAACCTGTGACAATAGGAGAATTAAACTTTTGGTTGTTTTATCAGTTGATAACTCTTTTGTACCAGTACATTTTTAAAAACTTTTACTTCTAAATCATATTTTTTGGTGACAAATATATAAAGTGTTTTCAAACGAAAATAAATGGATTAAGTATAAAAGTATACAAGAAAATTTTTCTATAGGTTGATGGGTTGTTAAATCCTTCATAAAATGAAGGATGTCAGAGTATGAATTTATGAATGATGTTGTGTTTTAATTTTTTTGTGTGTCTGGTATGACTATATTTATTTGTAGTTTGAACTTGTTCTTTGGTCAATACTTAGTTTAATAAATAATTTTCAAAAATATTTTTAGTTCTTTACAGGAAAAATCCTCATTTATATAAGTTTGTGAATACCCTAAAAAGATTTTTATGGTTTGTTTACATTTATTCCGATCGAAGTTGCACCGAGTATAGTGGCAAATATTTTAAGGTGTAGTTTAATAAAACAGCAAGAAATTTATTATGCACGTTTATTAATTACATACATAGATAGAATTAAATGTCAAATTGTAACAATTAAAATGAATAGGACAGGCGTTTCCGCAATTATAATTTATAAAATAATATGGCCACACTATAAGAATTCAGGTACATACAAATCATAGATCTCACAAACATTGCAGACTGCTTATATAATAATTTCATCTTCTATTTACTATTAGTCTGTGGTTTCATAAAATTTAAAAAATTCCATAACATAGCTAAATAGTAATTCTCGTTTAGGAAGTATGTCATGTTTCATTCACAAAATATAAAAATATAAATGTAAATATATCCAGTTCGTAACATTCGTATAGAATATAGTATAAAACTGTTTACATAAATTATTCCCATTAAATTCCTTTTACTATAGGGGTCGATTCATTACCTCTGACTCATAGCGTAGATCAATAATTAGAAACTTCTTAAACTAATGATCTAACGAGGGTGCTGCTTCACCTCAAATATTCAAATACTCTATTCGTCTCCTATTCACATATTCATAGTTAGTGTGAACAAAATCTTTCTAACTAGGTGATATTTCGAAGAACTATTTCATAAGGCTAATAATAGTTGTGTAAAAATTGTATTAAAATATCTTTCAGAATTCATCTCTCGATCTATGTACAAAGGAACAGTAACGGCAATAACGACTCGCTCGTCTCGTCTCTCTCACTCTTAACCTACACCGCATGCGGCTACATTTTATTGTCCTCGAGGACGACACACACTACAAAATTATACGAAAACTGTTTATCCTGAAAGACGTTTCGGCAAATGGCACTCGGAACGAGATACGCACTCGTTTAGATTATAATATCTACAACTATTCTACTCATATCACAAAAACGCTTCAATTTAAGCCTCGATAATGTTTGACGCCACTTTCACACGCCTAAGAACTGATCGCAGTTAAACAGGCACAGGAATGTGACTAGCGACGGGCGCCTCCTGCGAGCGCAGTTGATGCCGCACGCGGCCGCCGGACCTGCCGGGCTCTCGGACTGCTCGCTATCGCCGCTCTCACTTGGACGATTCACCTTCACATCGCTCCTGTATTCTGTCAGTAGAAGGACGGGTGCCAGTCCACCGTGGGATGGAGCGACCCTGGCGCCGACGTGGCGGAAGCTGCACCTAACCCCAGGCAATCAAAACAATAATTAGCCCCACAATTGTTGTCCCAAAATTGCTGTCCTTTACATTGAAACCGTACAGCTAACTCCAATCTTTGTCCGGAAGATATACAAGGTGCGTATAAAATAAACTGAAAACGATCCGAGTAGCCATCGCACGATCCTTGCACGTAATTCGTCGTTAAATCTGTGTACGTCTTCCAACGATTCATCGTGTAACGGATGTGCACAGTCTTATGGAAGTCTAAATTCCTAACTCGTACCGATCCGCAGATCGTGACGTGGACACCATCACAGACTCGGGCAGTCTCTAAACATACGTTTTGCTTTTCCAGTTTGTCCGTGACGTCGGGTGGAAGCTGGAACAGAGGAACCAAAGTAAGAGCACCGAGTCGTGGAGGAGTCCTTGCCGGTGGAGAGCTTTGCACATCACACCCGGAGAGATCGCTGTAGGCAGATTTTGGAACGACTGGAATGTCATCCATAAAAGTTTTTACATCGGCTAGATCAAGTCCAAGCACGTCAGCGAAACGCACAATCTTTTTACGACCAGGTGTACCAGGTGGAGTTTTACCAGTTTTAAGAGAAGAGCAACGCCTTACACGTTGTGGACGATCATCTTCTCCTTCATCCTCCGGTTTCGTTTCTATACTTAAAAGAGACGGGTCGATTTCTGGTACTGGTGACACGCTGCTTTCTGCGGGATCCTCACTGGTAATTATTTCGGTTAACTCATGACCCACTTCATTTTCAGTAATAGTCTTCTCTGTAGGTACTTCAAAAGAAACTTCTTGATCCACTATTTCATTTATTGACAAATTTTCTAAAGTTTCTGAGATACAATCTGTTACAGACAAGGTTTCAATAGTTTCCGTGGCATCATTGTCAACACGCTTTTCATATTCTGATACATCATCTGTACCGTCTGATGGGTCACTCTTTGCAGATTCAAATTCTGAGTCACTATCTAACGTGGAGTTTAAAAGGAGTGGTAAGCGTAAGCGGTCTGATAATGTGTTTGATGTGGATTGAGCAGCAAAGTCTACTTCATCGAAGCTATTTTGACGTGCACAACCTTCGAATGTGATCGGTGAATATAAAGGCTTCTCTACGTGGCCATTTTCACGTGGAGCCGGCTGATGTTTCACTGGTGATTCTGTGTAAAAAGCAGTAGAAAATCTGAATCCATTTTTTTTGTCGGGTTGTTTGAGCATCAACTTTGTACGTTCCTTAATTTCCGGATCGGAATCGACATCGTAGAAGGGTGGGTCGTTGTCCTCGGCTGTAGATCGAGATGGGAAGATACCGTCGTGTTCTTCTACCGGACTGCAGGGGCTCTCGCATTCTAGTTCAAAGTCGTAAAAGGTGTCGAGATCCCGTTGTGTAGATCCCGATGTAGTGGGTCGGGGGGTAGCGTTGTTGTCTCGCGCGAGCCAGCTGTTCTCTCCCTCGTCAGCGGCACCAAGGTTCCGAAGCCGCGAGTTGAGATGCCGCGCGAACTCAGCCGCGCGCCCCCGACACGACATCGTCAGTAGCGAGGTCAGTCCGCACTGCGACCCGGTGTGATCACCACTCATCTGCGTCTGGAAATAAAGAAATGGACTACATTTAAATTGGAGTTTTTTTTCGGGGAGCGTTGAGCTGACACGTAGCATAAATGCTGACAACAGTTCCAACCAAAATCTTAATATCTAAGTAATTAAAATATTAATTTAAGGACACATAATTTCAGAATTATGTGCGGTTTATAAATTAATTGTCACTTGTTGCTTCGGTGAAGGATAACATGGTGTGAAAGACTGCAACCAGAGAGTTCCCCAAACAGTTGTATGAAATCTAACAATCTGCACTTGGAAACATAGTGGACTGCGGCCTGTACCGTTCACATTGAGGAGTCTCAGCCGGACAGTTATAGATTACGATGCTGATGAAGATGTTAATAAAATTAATTCAATATTAATTGAACTGCTAATTGAAGTCAGTAATATAAAAACACTAAAGTTGAATGTCAATTCAAAAGTGAATGACCCCGATAAGATAGTAGTTATTATAGAGTGCTGAGTCTGCTGTGATCTTGTAATACCTACTGTCATGATAAGATGTACAGTAAAATGTGATAGAACTCCTGCTATTTTACAACGATATTTTGACATGGTTTACGATAATACACACTGATACTTGTCTTACATCCAGAATTGTACAATTTCCTTATATAAAAATTGCATGGAGGCCTAAATCAGCCATTTTTGTCCTAATTACAAGTAACTTAAAACATTAACTAACTAAATTAACTAATTAAATTAAGTTAAATAAACATTTTTATGATTCTGCAATAAGACATTTACGCAATTCCTATTCTGTGAACGATTTTACGAATTTCCATAAAAGGATATCAAATAGCAGGATTCCTAAGACGAATTGTACTTGAGTTACAATATGAATTGCCGTAGAATTCACCATTTTAAGATTTGTATCTCAGTCATATTAGGATCATATTATGATATGTCTAAAGCTTCCTTTTTAGACCAGGTTAATTTTGGGCGATGGAAGCGCGCGCGTCTTTCTATTTTGTTGATAGTGGTCTAGTGGACAACTTCAGCCTGTTAATTTTGTGTGGCGGATGCACGCACATCTTAAAATTTCACTCTCATCATTTATTCATAACACACGTAAAGAAGTATATATAACTTCAAAAATATACTTAAATAACATTAAAGAAAAGCGAGGTATTCTAATACAGCTAATGATTTTTTAATTTCAATGATTTCCATCATTATATTGTGACCTGATTGTAAGTAAAATAAAACTATATAAAGCAAATTAAGTCCACATATGATTAAATGACGTACAGATTGGCATCTAGCTACTTAAAATTTGATTAGTGCTACGGCGGTTTGTAGGTCGCAGACACATCGGCCTTGGGTACTACTTGAACTGCTTCTGTTAGCCAGTTAGTTATACAAGTATACAACGAATGTCGATCGAAGTTCTCCCATCCCATCCATATCAATCCATTTTACGACGACCATTAACGGTCACCCATTCGGTATCTGACTTACCATCGACACAAACCGCCAGGATATGAACACTTTATAAGGAGAATTAATATACCTTAGAAGGGTATGTGTTGTTTTTATGAAACCACAATGCAAGTAAAAAGTTTTCAGCTTACAGCCGTTTATGTAAATATTTACAGCAAATATATTGATTTATGCTACTAAAGTTATTGTATTTTAACTTTCTAATCAAAAATAATAATCAAGAATTTCCATAATGCCATCTGAAGTCAGGTACGGATACAAAAAACAGAGAAAAAAAATTCGTCGAAAAAAGATTCAGTTTTAAAATTTCTAATATCTCCGTTGATAATTTGATACATTCCACAAAAAGATTAATCAACAAAATTTACTACCCCGGATCTTCAATCAATTAATCATTATTAACTAAGCTTAATGATATGTATAGATAAGTATGACCATGACCTTCTGTGTGTGTGTGTGTTACCTACTGTAACATATACAACTGTAACATATACACATACCACATATAATGTAAAAATAACATAAGTATTTTAAGGTCGTTACGAAGGCATCACAACATTATGAATCACTGAAATTATAACTCATAGTAATATTAATTTACTGTAGTAATATTAAAATAAACATAATATTTTATTAAAATACAGATTATATATTTTTTAATAGAAATATTTATTTTAATAGAAAATAGACAAAGAAAAAGGGAAGCAGTACATAAAGCAAACCCACACATACATACCGCATCGTACCGGGTGGACGAAGAATGAGAAAGAAGATGACTTAAAGACGAGAAGAAAGAAGACAATAATATTAGTACAGTACACATCTACATCGCTTAGTACAGTCCACAACAAAAACTGAACACTGCCGCACCCACAGATATTTTTATAATGAGAATGTAAAACGCTTACTGTACATAAATGTACATGTAAATGCAGTGTGCATGTGTGACGAATACCAAACACCCACACAAGCAACGTCACGTGACAGATTCGGGTGCCAAAAACAATAACGTCACAAAATGGGGGCGGTCGGTTGTTTATAACAGATAGCAAGCATTATTAGTATGACCGACCCGTCCTTGTGAAATGAAAACAATAAACGTAATTGACATTATTTTCATGAATGGCTTCATGAAAAACGAGACTGACATCATACTATCAGATACTATCATGGCGTGTTTACAGGTAAACTGTCAAATGTTTACGACCTTACACACGATACCGACGTCGACGTCGTAAAAATATTACCTAGTAAATTATCTACTAATTACCAGGTGGTTGCGTCGGCCTAGGGCGGCAGATTTAAGGTCTCATTTTTATTGTTTAGAAGTAGGTACCTTCTGTTTGAACGGATTACCGATTTCATACAGATCTGTTTATGGCACATTTTGCAGATGACTTCATACTTATCATTTGTACATTTAATGACCTGGTAAACATTAATTTTCTACTGTCTATCGCCTCTTAACTCGTAAATATTTATTACAAGTAATTTAACCTATACAATACTACATTTATCATTATTCTAAAATAGTAAATCTAACCTGTATTAATACATTTTATAATTAGGTTATCGGAATACGTCTAATTTTGTGAGTCAGATATTCATGTTGCCTATAAGAGGTCAGTGTCCTAGGGACACGTCTTGGGAATTGTCTAGGGAAATATTCGTTCGTTCACGTCAATCGCTAGTTCAATAATGTATGGGAATGACGTTTATTGCGGAAAAACGGACGCCACCAAACGTCAATGTCATATTTTTTAGAGCTAGCGTTTGGCGGGAACAATAACAGAAATGACATTTGTATTTTATTTATTTATTTATTTATTTATTATTATTACACCAACAAAGTGAACACTTATACAAGGACAAGAAAAAAACAAT
>DWJZ01004499.1:0-15266 GCA_018249125.1 Asbolis capucinus
ACAGAATTGTTAATAAAAATTTTGAGCTGTATATGTCGATTCTGGTTTAAGATTTTTATTTCTCTAAGAAAAACATTTACTTGTGAGAAATATACAAAACACTTGAATTGTAAACCTTATTAACGGCACTTATTTTTGTGAAGCCCGTCTGGCTGGCTACCACCTTCTGCTTGAGTCAGCATTCGCGTTTCGGGGAGCTTGAGAGCCAGTTTTCCTCTTTTTTTGTTTCCCATTCATTCTTCCCATTTACCCACCCATCCTGAAGCGGTATGTTGTTGGTGTATCTGGGGTCCTTTGATGTACTCCTAGTTATTGATTCCAGTTGCTTCACGGCCCCCTTTGTTTCGGTCTATTCCCCGCGGGGTCTATTAGTTCCTTCCTAGCAACTTAACATTTCGCAAACGGATCCTTAAATCGGACACTTAGTCTTAAAACTTACAGAAACGTAATGTTTTTATTTTAACAAATATTGAAATGAAATTGGGAAATAGGCCTAGTAGAAGATTACATAAATATGCCGCATAATATATTTGTTTTTTTGTAAAAATCATTGATCTGGTACAATCCTACTAATATTATAATGTGAAAGTTTGTGTCGATGTACATCTCTTGCTCTTTCACACGACGGCTACTATTAACATACCACACGGTCGAAGCGGCGGCCGAAATCTAGTTTATTACAAGTAAAAATTAAACAAAGAAATTTTCTTTTATTACCTCAAAAAATGCCTCAAGCTGAAGTATCAATAGTTAATCACAATTCAGGCACCAGACAGCAATGTTATAACAATATATTATTAAGATTTTACGAAATTGTACAGTGCTATTGAATAAAATAAATAAATAAAAAAATAACGATAGTAAAAATAAATAACGATGGCAAATAAATAAATACACAAGCACTTGTAGGTATGCAAGATTGTGTAGCTGCAGTTGAGTAATGCATTGTATAATATTACTAAACGATTTGCAGTGCATCAGTGCGTCTATCCGCTTGCCACTTGACTGTCAACTGACATCACATCAGCTCTCTCCCTGGCAACGAAATAGCCTATTAATGTTCGACTACAAAGCGGGAAAATACCAACATCTATGTATTTCTAATAAAGCGTTCATAACCCGACGCCTTGTTTCGATTGTAGGCGATCGAAAAAAATTGTGAATTAATCTCTCAGGACATTCAACACACGACCATTTGATCTGAAACTAAGTATTTTTGCTAGTACTTTGGTGAACAACTGATAAACATACATATATATTTATAAATACATGATTTTATAGATATTTTTTTTACACTCAGACACAGAAAAAACGTTCCTGCTTATCACAAAAAAAGTTGTTCTGGGTGGGGATCGAACTTGTAACCTCTGTCCTAACAAGTTCACTAACCACTACACCAACGGGCCAATTCAAAAATGTAAACAAATGGGAAAGAATTTTACCTACTGGTAAAATTAGGTATTAATTTTACCTACTGGTAGGTACTCCTACTCAAGTATTAGATCTTATATTCAAACTGTTAACGGTTCTTGAGTAGACAAAAATATTGTAAAATGGACCATTATCGCCAAAAGCTTAAGAACCACAGATCTAAAAAAAACAAATTCGGAATCATCCCGCATCTTATACGTGACAATTCAAATCACACAAAACTTTCGCCTCCGATTACTGAAAGTGCAACACTTATCGTTATTGAAATGTAAAACATTTACACAGTATGCGGGTTGGACTCAAAGTGTGTAAAACTCAAAGTGTGTCAAGTGTACGACATACAATAGGCCGTTCTGAATGTGGTCATTCAAAGCCGCAACAATATTAACATTATTTTCTTATATTAAAAAACTGTGATGGTATTTACGAGGTTTTTAAATAAAATGGACCCGCGGTAATCCGAAATCTGGCGCCTTTTTCAATCCTATGTTAATTGCAATTCTGAAAAATCTTCATGATAGGATAGGTTGTAGTTTATAAACAAAATAAAAAATATATACTTGAGAGCTTCCATTTTCCAGGACTTCGAATATGTAACCTAGTATCCTCGTATAACTAAACAAAAAATAAATATCCCGGGGCAACTCACACGACCATCTGATCCCAAACGAAGCATTAACTCGTACTATTGTGATAAAACAACTGATAAACATCTCTTGATCATACAGTTGATAAAAGTTTTAAAAAATTGTGTCTTAAATAGGCCTTCTGCCAACGGTCTGGGCCTCTTAGGCCTCCTAAACACGGCGTTAAGGAACTTAAGTGTCAAAATGATGCAGTTGAGCTTACTAGCGTTACCAGCAGCAAAAAATAGAATGCTGTGACTTCTTCGAATCTTGAGGAAGAGGAAACTAATTATACAATTAATCATTGACAACTGTGAACGAAGCAGTCATAACGGAAATATAGAAAAAACTACGTGACGTAGCTCGGGGGCTAGAGCCAAACTAATGAATTGTTGTAGACATGGTCCTACTAATATTAGAGATGTGGGAGTTCGTGAGGATGGATGGATGGATGGATAGATCCTTGTTATGAGGAAGAATGGAGAAAGAACATTCACTTTATTAAATAGCCTCTACAAACACTAAATGTAACATGTCATAGTTCCTCTCGTCACTAGTATAAGGGGTCTCATAATTTCATAGAATAGAAATATCGATATCTTTTCAAATCGAACAAATAGTTCCTGAGAATATCGCGTTCAAAGAATCAAGCAAACTTCAGCTTTATATTACTGTAAATTAAACGCATTCTGAAACTGTGGTACCCCAAATCACGTCAAAGTAAGCCACGTAACCAAACAGAAGCGAGATAAAAACCACAAACGGGGTAATTGCCCTATTGACAACACAATGACATAATAGCGCCCTCTCGCGGCGAACAATGGCCGGTGTCGCAAATCTACTGATTGTATTTGTATCCCGCCTTTTCTTTTCATAATACAGTATTAAGAAAGAAGTTAATGGAACAAACAATTGCATGGGTATTATAATTATAAGCCTAGAATCAGACGGTTTGTTATTTTACAATCAAATGAATAATGTGAGAAGAAATCGAGTTTTTTTTCAATGTTTTAACGAAATCCCTGATAGCAGGTGATCACCGTCAGGTTATCAATACCAGGTTGATGACACCCACATCAACAAGTTGGCCGGCAAGAAGAAATACATCCATGACATCTGCCGCGCGAGGAAGATGAAGAAAGAAAAGAAGAAACACACTTTTGCATCAAGTTATCACCATATTCCAAACAGTTTATACCTAAGCAAATTCTAAAATGAAACCTTTCTCGGGAATCGCTCTATCTATTAATAAAAACAACATGTATATCCGTTCAGTAAATTTGGAGTTTATCACGAACAGACAGACGCAGTCAGGAGCACATGAGGACGGTTAACTTCATAATATACATATTTAGTAAAATAATCTACCAGTGACTAAGTAAGCTATGTTCTACTGGTCAACTACATTTCAAGAATTTAAAAAGTGAAAAAAAAATAAGTCGTACTTTTTTTTATATTCAATCAATTAACGTATAACCACTTTTTATATGTATAGTTTCACTTACCCTAATCCGTTGAGATAATGTTACTTTTACGGTCTGGAATGTTCAAATGAATTACCTGTAACAAATAATATTAAAATGAAATTAATTATTAAAGAAACACATTAATGGACTCTGTGATAGGTGTTTAAATAAAATAATAATAAACACGATCGGATTATGTCCGTAGGATAGGTACAGCCGGAAATATAATGCAGAACCTTTTTTTCAACGAGATGTTTAAAAAGGTTTAAATCAATTAAAAAAGGTATTAAAATCAAGATATGAAGGGAACTATAACTTTAGCTGAAAATAATTATATCTAAGGATTGTATTTTTATTAAAGGTAAAAAAAAAATTGTGTACATTTCACTGAAAAGTAGATTTTTTTATTGTAGGATTCAAAACAAATCAAAATAATAAAAGCATATTACGCTTTACCATCTAAGACTACATCGCTAGTAGTGATCAGGTGGGATTGTAGTCAAGCATTCACTTACAATATGTAAAAATATAAACGTATATTAACAACACATTCACTAATGTCTCAATAAAAACAGACTACAAAACTAAGAAGGTCAAACAAACAGGTATTCGCCAGTTACCATAACTCAGGTAACTAATAAACTTTATAATTGTTTACATAACATAGCATCATTCGTGACTCATGGTCGACCTTTCCCCGAGAACCAAGCACGACCCTCAACTTTACACAGTTCTATGTATAAGTAATTTTTTCCGCCGTCACGCCTGTTTCTAGATCCGTGTTGCAGATTTAGCTGTGAGCTCAAGCATCGGTGCTACTAGGACAAAACCTGTCGTGACATTACCATTATTTTTGGGCGAAGAAAGCGTTAATCTAACATGCTGTGCTAAATCGTTGTATCTAAAAAGTTTGAATCAGATCTGAACATAAATCGTAGGAAATTTACTGATGTAAGTTTAAATTAATAAAGTTTAGAAGTTAGAAGCCTGGTTCATCTTCAACAAAATTCCCCTGGTTTGCCCAAAAGATCTGTTATATTTTGCTTTGTAGCGTTCCCCTTTCAATTAACATACAATACGACGCAATTTTTAATTCTATCAGAATAGCAAATCATCGAGTAGTAAGTTATCACCGGCATAAGGTCTATTTGCAGTACCCGGCTGGAGTAACACTAAAGTGTTGCCGGCCGAAAATGAAGTGATGTGACCGCACGCATGGGAAAGACAGAAAGAAGGGATACATCGTCGAAGTATTCAGTGACACAACTAATAGACTTTAGACACAGGACAGCATAACAGAATCCGGATCACTGATAGAAGAATAGATCGAAGTATGAGTAAAAGTAAGTCAGGGTGCCCAACACCTTAGACATCATCTCCACTTTCCATCAGGTAGGATCTATGTTAAGCATTAACTCCACGTAAAAAAAACGGAGAAAAGAAAAAAAGTTAGACCCCTGCTAATAACTATTTTCAAAAAAGATCGGACCAACTAAATTCTAATCAGATTTGCAGCCTAACAACCGCATCGAAAGCGGCAAAAAACATCTAAATGGGTTTTAATCGAGAAACTTCGTGAAGGAGAGGATTAGAAATTTCAGCAATTTATAACATTTCTTTTAAGAAAAATATATTACCTTACGCGAATTGGCAATGGTTTGTTTTTGGTTTAACCTCAAAAAGATCTTTATAGTGAAAGTAATCCCGGTCTCCGCCACGGCCTTCATATAATGACACCCTCAATTCATTTACAATACGATGGTCAAGATAATGTTATTACATCGGTAGCTGGCATTGAAAATCAGAATAATGAAGTTGTGTTTTAAACCTTTCTATATCTTGCAATATTTATTAGTAGGATTATTTTCGTTACTGAAATGAAACGAAATACGAATACGTTAAATATTGCAGGATGAATTAGAACCATTTTTCAACCCAACGACCTTGAATTTTCATAGTGCTTCCCTTCATGGCAATGCATTTTTATGATAATCATGATACTACGTGAAGATTGTCTCTACAGAAGAAAACTCCTCAGCGTATAACAATACAGTTACAAAACTTCATGTATCCAACGTAACGTACCATAAAATTAAGACAACACATACAACAAAGACATGAAACGATATAAATATATCAAGCTTCTGGACTGACGTAATATAAGCGAAAAAGTTCGTCATAATTACGGCTAACTTTACATAACCAGGCCGTGAGTACGTCCTTGTCTGTAATTTGATTTAGCATGTGGAGAAGGTCGCGGAATTCTTGGACCAGGTAAGAACAATGAAATTACGCCCTTGCGACCACCAGCCTAACAAAGAGATGAGATATGATCGATAAAAACAATCGCTATTTGCGAACACGTAGTTAATATGAAGAAGGAATTAATTAAATTAATACGTGCAATGTCATTCCAATGTATTTTTATATTGTTACTGCCTAACTCTTCTTCTACCACATCAAAATAGAGTTTAACTGTGCCAAATTTCCTCCGTCCTTGTAATATTGGTAATACGAGTACAAAGATGTTATTTTGCTTTTCAATGTACAGATACAAATGAATGCAAGTGATATTGGTATTATACTACAACCTTACGCAAATCCCTACCACCAAAATGGCGAACAACTTCTTTGGCCTTTTACATCTCCGCTTATTGGCTGATATTAGGTCAGTAGTCTAGACGACATAATGCGGCCAATACATATATTTATAAATAAACGAAACCTACCAAAGTGGTATTACAGCTTAACTTTTATATCAAAAAGTTGCTACAATATAACTACTGGATCACAAATAAGGGCAAATTAGTAAATATTTTTGCGTATGCAGTCTTCAATAAACTGAAAACCAAAAAAAGAATAAACTGTTTGGACACTCTATATGATAATATAAGCTCCATTCATATTTTCTCGAATGTTCTAGAACCTACTGCCCTCGTTATTACTCTGTAATTGTCTGAGATATAATGCTTTACTAGAACACAAACTACGCCGCGGGCATTCTAGTTCGAGCCAAAACCGGTTAAAAACGATATAAGACAGATTCTTCGGCTTCGGCACAATCATAGTAATAAAAAGTTAAGAATCTCAGTACTATGTCAATTCCCGTTTTCATTAATCAAATTAGATTATTTTAGGCTAGCAGATGAAGATGCATCCACTAACGTTGAGAAATATGCTGAAACCGGGCAATAACTGGAAATATTGCCTAATTCAGCTGTTTTCGTGTAATTGAATAATCATGATCTCATAAGTGTTACAGCAGCCATTCTTTAAATTAACACATTTCATATAGCACAACCAATTGTCGGTTACAAACCATCTATCAACCACAAAATAACAATTCCCCATCATATTGACAGCCTATAACATTCTCATGTAATAACCAATCGATTTAACTCAATCATACGAAGATTACAGTTCATCTGCATAATGTTTACAGATTTTGAGCTATTAAATAGAAAATTACACTACATTTGCTAACCTTATTTAGCTGTCCGTAGCGATACCCGCAATTAGTTGACGAGTGAAATTTTACCCCGAGGAAAATCTCTACATATCTACTGCCACAGACACAGTACATCTCAAGAAAGTTATAAATGGTTTAGAACTAGGTTCTAGTGTAATTGAATAAAAACAAGTAGTATAATTAGTTCTAATCTAATGGGTAGACATTAAGCTACTAATTATACGTGCTCCAGAAGCCAACTTCCAAATGTTTAATATCAGAATAAATTCTTAGAAGATTATAAACTCATATTTAAAAGGCTGCCTATAGTATAGTTACCGTTTATGAATAAAGTAGTGAAAATTCTTTAAACTTAGTTTCCCATTACTGTTAATGTATGAATGTGGTTAAATAATGCCATCAAATGAATAAAAGAATATGACCAGAAGAGGATAAAAGAACGTTACGAGTATTGAGTGACCACATACGAAGATACAAAACCAAAACATTACAATTATGATTTTAAAGGACTCCTGGAAGTCCTATGAAGTAACTTGAACTTTGAAGGCGTGTCTCGAAATCTCCAGTAATTCGAACTATTTAGGCTGTTGCAACTGATACGGTCGTGCACGAACCGCCCACGACAGATTATCTTGGTGCAAGCGCTCAGTAACTTCAGTATTATCTATTTTATAATTACCAGATCGCCGGGAAGTGGTTTAAGTTACATTAACGCTTCGTTTGTCCACAGGTGAAAGATTGCATCATTTGTATGTTAATCTGTGAGCCATTGTAGAACATCGAACTGCGAATTGTTGCTGTTTTATCTGAAGGTAGATCTTAAGTTAGTATTATTTCGGTTGTAGCAGTGATTGCTGGATGGCTAGGATTAGTAGAAACTGATATACCATCGAAACTCATATCTCGTCTATTCCCACCATTACCGAAAACTTCTGTAGAACATTGTTCCAAGCTTAGCTATGATCTAGACATTTCATTAATACTTCATTTATAGATTAAAACTTCCCCTAGAACAGCTTTTCTGTGAAACCTGTTTCCCCGGACGTCCAGCTTAACCTTAGCCAACGGATGCGTCAATCAATACTGCGTGTTTGGTATTGCTTTCGAGTTTATTGCAAACATGATTTCTATTATTTACGATTTTGTATCAAAGGTTTAGTTTTGTCGCCTATAACTGTTTTGTTCCATACCTATAAATGTTTAAGAACTTAGCCTGTTCAGCTTCCCCTATTTCTCTTAACGTAGCGACGGCATTTATTAACTGAATTCTACATTATCCGCCTTTTTAGGCCTTTTTAAGCATCTTTTAAGGAACCAACTTACTTTTATTAACATAAATGGTCGCTCTAGAATAACCAAAAAGGTCCAGTCCAAAGTTAGATTCGTGTTATGCTTTGGCATCAATTTATGGCCCATAACTGAGAATGATCTCTTCTGATTCTCCACCAAGCGGCTTCAATCAGGATAATTGAAGCTGATGTGCTTCATTCCAGCTGTTGGGAGGATTCAAGTTCCAATAAGACCAAAGTTTTCCTAATCAGGTTCTGGGTAATGTTGGGTAACGTTATTGGCTTACGGAAGATCTCGGGTTGCGGCTCGGAAACTGAACGCACGTCATGGGCACTGCGCTCCGTGTCCACCACTTTTACAGAGGGAAAGTGGCGAGGGATTGATGCAACTGTCGTTATTATCAGCTATTTGATTAACTCTCTCTGATGGTAATAGGAGTTAATGGCGTCTATTTATTTTTATTATTAGATGGTCCAGTTAAATTTTGTTGTAATTTAATGGCTCTGTGGCCGGGTTTACCAGCCCTGGTGCCAACCATTGCCAGCCCTAAGAATAAATCGGCCTGCTATAGGTCCTCGGCTGAATAGTTAAGGATCCGAATTTGGGTAGATATTAATAAGACAGATGTTTATTCTCGGGTAATGTGTTATTTTGGGATGTTGCTTGCATCGTTCTGGCTAAGGCCGCGTATGACTAAGCGTTAAATAATTATTACTTACTTTATTACCTTAGATAAGATAGTGTTTGACTACGATCTCACCTGATGGTAATTGGCGAGAAGTCTTCGATGGTAAAGCGCACTAACTTAGTAGAAGCCTATTCACTCTTGGTTTAAAGACATTTACGTTGTAATCGAATGGGAACACCGACGCGGTCAACTTATTCCAATGCGCGGTACGGTGCTTATGAAAGAAGACGCAAAGCGCGAAATTCGTACCGGCGGAATGTCAACGGCGATGGATACCCGTCGTGCACCGGCTCGTTCGATGACGAAAAGGGTATGGGGAAATTATATCGTATAAATCTTAGTTATTTACATATTGTAGTGTTTTTTAACTTAAGAATACGCAATACACAAATTCGATAACTATATGTACATATATGACCAGACATTTACAAATATATTGCACATTTTCGAAAGGCATAAGTAATTGAATCATTACCGTTTGTCATTCAAGTTTCATCATCGGTAGGAAAGTGAGTGCTAACTCTTATTTCGCCGCATGAATATTAAAAACAGCCTTCAATTGAATTCAGGTCGGCCAAGCTAGGTCGAGTTTTAAGCTAGCCGGTTTAGGTCCTCAACTGTGGTTACATAGCTAGCTGTTGCGTTTTAAAGAGTTTAGTTTCAATCCACTGGCTGAGTTCTAAATACTGTCTCTTGTTGTAACAACGGCCTTGAGCACATAGGCGTACCGCAGTAAGGGGTTAAACGTACCGCTGATATCCGGAGAAAAAATCCAAGAATAGGTGTAAGGATGGATGTTCGGTTACGCCTGCACGCAAAAACCACTGATCGAATCTTAATGAAATATGGCACAGAGATAGTTTAAAGACTGGAATACACATAAGCTACTTTTTGACAATACCACGCAGCCGAAACCGTACGCAGCCACTAGTTATCTAAATAATTTGAAGATTGTTTAATTAATTATCTAAAGCAAGGATGCTCAATCCCAGGCCCGCTGGGCATAATGTGGCCCATATACGGATTTTAAATACCGCGCAGGTATATTTTTAGAATTTTTTTATAACGCAACTTATGGGTGATTTACTAGGAATTACTAGTGGCCCGGGTGAATGCACATCCCTCAGTTTGGCCCGACTGTCAAAAAGGTTGAGCATACTTGATCTAAAGGGTTATTTAAAGAGAAAATCTAACGGACTGTCTATAAGGTATCGCGTCGTTAGGAATCCAGCACGTAATACTTGCTCCAACTTCAGTTAACATTAATGCCGGAAACTTACTGCCATTTACAGATACCTGTTACTATTAGATTAAGAATTCCAACGAAATTTTATATTACATATTTTATAATTAGGTCAAATGTTTTCTGGTAAAACATTAGATTAATTGAGCGTATATATACTGCACCCGATGTTATGATAGTTGTGTATAATTCGACCAGTCCGATGATTTATTTTGATCCGATACACATCCGTCTTCTGCCTCGGAGTGCCTCTTATCTCAGCTTGGACTGAATGGTTTAGTAGTGAAATATAAATAACATTAGGTAGGCCAGCAGTGATTGCTTAGTGATTTGAACGTTGGACTCTCGAGCGGGATGTCCTGGGTTCAAATCCTGTGCCGTGCATCTCTAATTTTCAAAGTTAGTGCGTATCAGAAGTTGATTATGGCTTAAATGAAGGAAAACATCTACAAAAATCTGTGCTACTCCAAAACCTGTCTCCCCCAAACGTCCTGGTCATGTTCCATGATAATGGGACTTAAGGCTCAGAAAAGACATTTGCAAGGCTCTAAGTCCATAAACGAAACCCATTTACCCCCGGTGGCCTTCCTCAGTGCTACGTGGAGGGCTCCGGGATTTCTAATGGAACGCCACCGGAGTCCTAGCGCGTTGTCCAATATCGGGCTCCTCCCACGAGGGACACAAAGTACCGCTCATGGTCTACTCAGTTTACGACGGTATACGGCCACACGTACCGAACTCCTTCCCGGGGCTGCTATTGGGCGGTTAGAACTCCCACTCTAGCCGCCCACAACCCCAAAGGTCCCCTCTTCGTCGCCTCTTACGACAGGCACGGGACACCGCGGCTCGTATTATATTCCCGAGCTACAGGGCCATTACCAGGCGACCTAGTACTGGTATTTGAGTCAATCTTATTAAACATTGTCACACTCGTGGTGTCATGTAGGACTCATCCTGTTATTACGAACGGAAGACAATGTTTTGTAAATTATAAATGTTGATACAAAATGAAATAACATTCCGGTTCTCAAGCTCAAGAGAAGATTTGATATTATTAAATTATATTATTGTTAAAGAATAAAAAATAGCCTGTGTTATTCCAGACGAATTGAAACTCAAACATCCTGACGTATGTACGTGCACATCATTCCAGGGGAACCTATAATCGGGATATGTTAATATCCTGGATTTGGTCTATCTATGTGCTAAGTTTCATCTTGACCCGTTTGACGGTTAGGGCGTGAAGTTAACGCAAATATTCGAACATCTTCAGTTTCATATTTACAATATTAGTAGGATAAAATCAGTTTTAAATAGTAATTGTTATATATTTAAATAAAGTACTTGTTCGTTTTTAAATCGTCTGATAGAATTGACCACTGGTAGCAACACTTTCATGAGGCCTACCGTGCTTCTAAGGGCACATACAGCTAGTAGTTTCAATTGTTATTGTCAGACAGTTGGTAGGCGTTATCGGAGGACTTCGGGTGGCTAAAAATAGGTCTGGCGGGAGGTTATGCAAATTTCGGGGGCCCCTGAGCGTGAGGGCGCCCTGTGTGGGGCCCCCGGTGGAAGGCCCTGGTAGCGACGTCTACACACTCATACTCTCGCTAGAACTGCCTATATCACTAGCATCTTAACAACATAAATATATATCACATACAACATGTCATCTAAAACTCGTCTGACCAGAAATCGAACCCAGGAACACCCGTTTCGCGTCACTACGACCGAGGCAATTGAATAAAAACCATTCCAGTGCGACTAATATGAAGAATTAGGCTACTCTGGTACGCTGAGTGCCAAATATACATTCCTCACTGTCTAACCACTTTCGCTTGACCGCCTTTTGTATTGTTCAGACAAAAATTCCCACGAATCAATTGCATTTGGTTAATTTAACGAAAAACAACTTTATTATTTTGTATCAAAGGTACATTTTCAGTAGTTTGAAATCTGCGTCATATTCAAAAATGCATCTAAATTCTTCGATATAATTTTAACTTTATTACAATGATCTTAGATTCAATTTTATAATATTTTATGTATGTAACGCATTACCAATATTAATATAGATCTTAATACAAGGTGTTAAGGTTGAAATTGTATACAATTAGCAATGCCACGGTCATGTTTCGTTGCACCAAGTTTGTTTAAGACAAGGACGCCTGTTTTTTACACTATCGCTTTCTCTGTCTATTGAAGATTTTAGAACACAATATATAAGACTGGACGAACGCGCCGACGCTGATAGATTAATGTTTTTGGGATAAGTGAATTTGTTAAGTGTAATACGTATAAGACAGGGGTTAAGAACCCGCGGCCCGGGAGCAGCATGCGGCCCTTTAAGCATTTTTAAATTAGAATTTTAAGCTTAAAAGTACAAACACTGTGTGAAAACATAAAATAATACAACATACAAAAGCATTATGATACAAAAATTTAGTAAATATATAAAAACATAAAAACTGTACAACGTCAAGTAGATTTTACTAAGTATAAATAATGCTAATCTATGTGCGGTCCTGTAGCAAAAATTGAATTTAAAATTGGCCCTTTAATTCAAAAGGTTGCTTACCCCTGGCATATGATGCGACTGAGTGCGATGCAATACAAGGTCAACATTATTTGGTGGCTACTATCATTAATAAAAAATGGCGCGTCTTTATTGTCAGTTCGCCATTCCTACACCATTCTATCTCCTTTTCTATTCTAATATTGTAATTTTTTTATACAGTAACTTGACATTTGCGTTGCGGTTTTAGTACATTCAACTATCAAAAGAAATTATATTCGTAATTGGCTTTTTCAAGCGCCACCTCTTTGTCAAGCTTATGGCAATTATAAGAAATATTTCAAAGAATTCTAAGCCTTAAGTATCGATAGACAATAGCTATCTGTCATAGATTTATAATAAACTTAGGACTGTGTACGCTAGTGTAGGCCGAAAGGATAAAGTCGGAGAAAAAAAAACTCCCGGTACTCTTTTTAATAACAAGCAATAAATCTATTACAAATTCTATTCACAAAAACTTTAATATAATTAATAATATGTTAATTTTTATTTTATGAATTCTGGTTTCAATGTTGTAGAGCAGGGATGCTCAATCTTTATGACAGTCGAACCAAACTGAGGGATGATAAATTGACTGCGGGCCACTAGTAATTCCTAGTTAATTACTCTCACGACTTGCGTAAAAAAGTCCTAAAAACATACTTGTGCGGGCCATTTAATATTCGTTTGCGGGCCACATTATGGCCCGCGGGGTTGAGCAACCTTGTTTTATAGTGATGGGATGACAATGGGTGTTGATTTAGACCGTTTAATGTTTGTATGTCTGTTAGCACGTTTTGTCAGTAAGGTTAGGTTAAGAAAGCGACGAACTATAGAACAAGTGTCTGTAATTATTGATTTTTATAATCTATGTAAGAAAAAAACGAATCATTAAGTTAATATTCTATAATTCCTTCTATTGTCATAATGAGTCACCTTACGCGTTGCAAAACAATGAATAAAGGTCACCCTGTCATTTAACATAAATATCAACTTAATTATAGAAACCTGCTATAATTCCTAGGAGAATAATTGGTAGAACCCAACCAGCTTGCGTTCAACTTAAATATGTACTGCCTACTGCTAATACTTGTTCCGCTCGCGGCTTTGTTCGCGTAGTATGTCGATGAAAAGTAACCTACGTTTTATTTAAGACTCTAATCTTTATCTGTGCCAAATTTCATTCAGATCTGTTCAGTAAATTATGCGTGATCCATCCTTACAAACTTTCGTATTTATAATATTGACAGGCCGGTTGGTCTAGTGGTTAGTGACCTGACTGCTACACTGAAGATCGTGGGTTCCATTCCCAACCAAATAAGTCTTCTGTGATGAGCAGGAATGTTTGTTCTGTGTGTTATGAGGTAAAAATATTCTTATAAGTACTACGTAAGTACATAAAAATATGTATGTATGTTTATCAGTTGTCTGATCAACATGCTACAAGCTAACGCTTAGTTTGGAGTCAGATGGCCGTGTGTAAGTTATCCATTTATTTAATATTAATCATTAGAAAAGATGTGTCTAATTGAGTTATTCGTCATCTCGCCCTATAAAAACTCGCCCGATCGAAGGACTTGGCACCTTTCGATTTTACCTAATATTTTTGTCATCAATTCGCCCGACCATAAAAATTTGAGATTACTTAGTACAGTCAACTACAAAAATCCTTTTTAAAACTGCGTAATATTTTATCGTTGGACTTCAAAATAAAACAAAATGTTATTATATCATAATGCTAGATATATTTCACAAATCAACATCTCAAAAAATCAATCTCTTTATTATTAGTATGGATAAAAGAAATTGTCAAAGTTGACATTACCTAAGCAATATTAAAATATAATGTTATTCATTTTATTTGCAATGTATTTTGCAAGCAATGCGTAATGTGATCTATTGGCCTACTTTTAAGTACCCTGACGTTTTAATGTTATTTATCACCTTATCTGTCTATTAAAAGTAGCTATCTACTCGTGCTATCCAACATTACGAAATCTATAAAGGAATAATATGACGGTATTCAGAGGAATGACGTAACGGTGTAAGTTACTAGCGAGAGCGGTAAATTAAAATTTTAGCTAAATTATATCTAATATATATAAAATAAGTTAATGCTTGACTACCCCCTGATCCCCCCTTATTCCTTCTGATGGTAAGTGGTGGTAGCCTTAGATGGTTAAGCGTTAACTTAGATGAAGCCTATTCACTCTCGTCTTGAAGATACCTACATTATATTTGAGCGGAAACACAGACGCTGTCAACTTATTCAATAAGTTATTATTCGTTTATTAAGTTACTTTAGTGTAGTATTATTAACAAGTTTGTAACAAAGTTATTTTAGATATTTACTTAATGTTTTAAAGTTTGTTTTAAAAAGTAAATAAATAAATATCTTTGGACAACTCACACACGGCCATCTGTACCCAAACTAAGCGTTAGCTTGTGCTATGGTGATCAGACAACTGATAAACATACATATATACTTTAAAATATATA
>DWJZ01004500.1:0-15263 GCA_018249125.1 Asbolis capucinus
GCTTGAGAACCAGTTCTCTTTTTTTCTCGTCGTTTAGTATTTTCCTTGCAATTCTTCTTTATCACCCGTCCTAAAGCGGCATGTTGTTGGTGTATCTGGTCATCATGTCACTCGATGTCGTTATTTATTTCGCTGGTGTCAGCAATGTACCGCTTCTCTTGTATCCTTCTCTTTCTCGTATGGATCTACTATTTCCTTCCGGGCAGGCAACGCGTTACTGACATCTCAGTATGGCTGTTGTTAATGTCCATGAATTGTGGTCACTTACAACCATGTGACCCGTCTGCAACTTTGCGTGCTTATCACGTAAAAAAGAATATAGGTTATAGTAGTTAAATACAAACTTAATATAGGTATTTTTTACACTCAGACACCAGAACAAACATTTTTATTCATCATAGTAAAATTTGCCATGGCAGGGAATCGAACCCACGACCCTCGGATTTGCAGTCAGGTTTGGTAACCACTAGACCAACAGAGCAGTTATTATTATCCTTTAACAGATTATGTAAACAATGTACCATTATTTACGAGTCATTAGGGATTCAAATATCGAATTTTAGGGTTTTAAAGTATTAGGGAGGCTCCTCATTTATACAGTTCAGTTTGATTTAATTCGCCTGAAATCAACTGTGATTTTGATATACTTATCGTAAGCGACTGGTAATTGGTATACATATGTTATTATACGTAGTTTTAACATAATACAATTTGTATTTCTTTCATAATAACATAGTTCCTGACGATTCAAGAAATACAAATGTAATTGTTCATCTGTCAGCACTCCAGGAGTTTTTTGCCACCAGCGGATACCATACTTAGTATCAGCCAGGATCAATTCTTGCCATGCCGTGCATGCAGATATGAATACTTAGGACCAGTCAGTTAAATTAATTCGTTGTCTAAACTGTCAGTAAGAATACAATGGCGCTCCTGCTTATCTTTTTAACGTTTTCAAAACATCATAGCTACGCAATTTTTCGAAAATTTTTGTCAAAGAATTAGTGAAATCTTGGTCTAGTAAATCCATGCATTTTCAGTTTTAATATGTCTAATTGTGTCTCTTTGTAACATTGTACATTTTTTTATTTTGGTGTGCACAATAAAGAATATTATATTGTACATAAAATGTAAGAACAGTATGAATCCGTGTGAATTCGTACGGTTCTTTTCGATTTGACGTCGATAAATGAAGGCATGCCCAAATTTAACTCTATAAACTATTATAATTGGCGTCGAAACTATACACAATGGTCCATGATTACTTTTAAATTGGTTCCATTATCGTAACAGCAACATTTTGAATAGGATCATGCATTATTTAGATGTATTTGTACTTTGCCTATTAATTTAGATTTTTTATCTATTTTACAGATTGTAATAATTATGTGCGTAAAGTTTTATTTTATACTTTTCATTTTAATATTCCTTAGTGTGCCTGTTACCTTATTACGTCGAAACTACTGAATTAATTTTGATAAAACTTGGTGTACAAGTAGAATAGAGGTTGTGGAAAACGTAAGCTACTTTTTTCAGAGGGTCTTTTCTTTTCAAGGTGTTTAAATAGGGTATGAAATAGGGTGCGGATTCTCCCTTATATCACCACTGCCAAATGGTGGAAGACACACCGGATCATACTCTGGCGGTGTGTCCCGCTTGGGGGGAGGAACCTCACAGCTTGGTGGCCGATGTTGGGCCAGACCTTACCTACCCGAGCATTGTCTATAAGATGCTCGGGAGCGAAACGGCCTGGAGATCGATGGCCTCTTTCTATGAAAAAGTCATCACGAAAGGAGGCGGCGGAGCGCGAGAGCCCTCCTCGCCATTATTTCGTCGTAGGAGGCTTTTCAACCTCCAAAACCCTCCTGATGGGGGTTGGCTGGCCAGTGTGGGGACACTGGCGTCGGCACTGCTCCGAGTTTTATCTTCGTGGGGCAGGGGCGGCCACGTTCTCCCGGCCGTCCCTGCATACTCCACTTAGGGGGTCAAATTGGGGCTCACGTGGAAGTAAGCAGCCCGCCGGAGGGGTCTTGGTAGTTAAGGCTACGCTGTTTCCGAAGACCTCCCCATTTACGAGTTTGGGAGAGCCCAGGGGGTTTAGAGGATAGACGGGTGTCTTTCCCCGGGGTCCCACATAACCCATCTTTGTCCTCCTTCAAAGTTCTTCACTATCGAAGATTTAAGTACAACACTTTGTATTCATGGAATAGACGTGATGTTGATTGTGGGAGAGTGGTAGCACGAAATTCTACCTCTATAACAAGTTTTATCAAAATTGGTTTGGCGAGAATACGTAACAGACAGACAGAGTTACTTTCGCATATATTAGTAAGGATTACAATGTTCGATGGGTGTTGGTCAATATCGATTCCAAAAGCTCTCGAGTTATTAATATTGTACACAAATTTCATTTTGGGTTTGTGCACAGTTTAACAAACCCAAAAATAAATACGCAAACAATTTTGCTTTTATTTAACTTAATCTCAGTGAAACTCCACTCGCTACAGTACAAGTAAAAACAAAAGTAGAAGTCGGTACTTCTACTACCGTCATATCCTGGTCAAATTTCCTCAATTTTATAATCTCTGCATATATAGTTAGCGAGTTCGGAACTAAAGCACTGCCTGAAATACGACCTGCGAGATGCTAAACGGTTGGCTTAATTACGTTATTGAAAGTTAATTATGCTACTTTATTTTAGCTCGGCCTACTACTCGGTGGTCCGGGTTCGAATACCAGCGCGCGCACTTCTGACTTTTCGGAGTTATGTGCGTTTTAAGTATTCAAATGTCACTCGCTATAGCGGTGAAGGAAAACATTGTGAGGAAACCTGCATGTCGCGGAGTTTGCAAGACTCAAAAGTTTGTAAAGTCCACCAATCCGCACTTGGCCAGCGTGGTGGACTATGGCCTTAACATTCTCATTCAGTGAAAAGACCCGTGCTCAATGGTGGGCGGCGATCAGATCGTTTTCGCTCAACTTCAAAGTCAAAGTCATAATATTTTACTTCATCAAATTCAGAAGATTACATACACAATATTCATACATTCTTATTAAGATACCTTAAACTAGGTTAGTTAGTTTAGATTAATTCGTATCTTACTAATATTATAAACGCGAAAGTATATTATAATACTCGATGTGATAGCAATACTCAACGGATCTTTTTTTTTATATTCAATAAATTAGTGCTTGACCACAATCCCGCCTGATGGTCAGCAGCGTTGTGGTCTGGGCGGCAAGCCGCACTAGTTCAGCAAAAGCCTTCACTCTTGATTTGAAGACATTTTCATTGTAACCGAACGGGAACATTGACGCGGGTAACTTATTCAAATCCTTCGCGGTACGCATGATAAGGGAAGACGCAAGGGTGTGAAAGAAATTTGGCTTAGATATATATTATACATTGAAATAACATATGGAATTCTTATCAATGTAGTTGCCACGTGGAAAAAGACGGCTATAAAAATTTGTCTACATTTTTATTTATTTATTTAGACATATATATATTATATCACCATTAAAAAAAAGTAACAAAGCATCGAACTTAAGTCCTTATTGCATTGCCCACCAATCAACTCTTGGTGGAAAGAAAAAAGCTTACGGTAGGTGCTAAAAAAACAGTGTACTGAATAAGATAAATAAATATATATGTAGATACATACATGAATACAAATATGTATATATTTCCGTTCAAATTTATATAAATAAATCAAAATTTATTTGTGAGTTAGCCTGTCCTTATACATTCTAAAATGCTAGGTAGAGCACGAATGTCTCTAGCAATATTGTAAAGAACTCTCTGGAAAAGATTTTGGTACCATATTTATATAGGTCGAATACATACATGGTTGATGCTAAGCAACGCCTGTGTGCCGTAGCTAGTCGATAACTATACTGATAGTAAAACTGTAACGGGGTCAATTCTGTACATGTAGTATTTTTTGAAAATTTTAATGTGGGTAGGCTTTGTTATCGATATAGAGACCAAAACTATTTTTTTGGATTTATTGTCTATTTATCTGTTTGCGCCTCATACAAAAACCACTGGGCAGATTTAAATGAAACTTAGCATAATCGTAGTTTAAAACCTGAGAACGGTTATAAGATAATTCTTATCCCAGGAAATGATTTGGTTCCCTTAGGATAACAGGTTAAAATTAGCATGGCAACTCTAAAACCAATGGAAAAATTTAGATGAAATTCTGCATGTCTGCACTTTACATATGTAAGAACAATGGTTATAGGACACCATTTATCCCAGAAGAAGACTGCTTTGTTCCCGTGGGATAATACGTTAAAATTAGTGTGGTCACTCTGAAATCACTGAGCAACTATTCCTAAGTGAAACAAGGACGATTTCTATGTAGTTTTACATGAAGTTAATGTTTAGGAACTTTGTCATCATCAGATCCTTACTCTAGCAGACCCGGCATACGATGTACAGTCATATAAATGATATTCTTTTAATTGAGATCCCGCGGGAATAAGACCAATGTCCGGAACAAAAAGTATCCTAAGAGAAATGAAATGAAAGGAAACGAAACAAAAATTGTTTATTTAGTCGTAGGAGCTGAAAGCTCACTTTACAAAACTCAAAATTTTACAATAAAGAAGTCCCTACATAAGTCGTAAATTATTAACAAAGAACAAGAATATTTAAAGAAATTCTTCGATAAAGCCTAAAGTAATATCGCAAATCGGTCCAAATTCATCCCAATCAGTTGAGTAGTTTCAAAGTTGTTATACTAATTTTAATCTGTAATCCCACAGGAATTGAGCGGCTTCATGAAATAAAAAGTGTGTTATAACCTTCTTCTGCAAATATACTATGCAACACACACATATTTTCAATTGGAACCTATAATAAATAACAATAAATACCAATGTATATATGGTCAACTCACACACGGCCGACTGAATCGAAACTAAGCGTAAGCTTGTACTATGGTGATCAGACGACTGATAAACATACATACATATATATTTTAAAATAGATTTATAAATAGATACTTGATAGGAGGTAAATGTCGGATGGCTATAAAACTTTAGCTTATTAATTATAATGAAACAAAGAATTATTAAGAGTACATATATTATAAAGTATGAAAAAACACACACATACATATATATATATACATACCTAAATAATAAGTAATTTAATCTATATTTTACACACAAGAACAACAAAATGTTTGGAGACATTTCTAAATGTTTTTCGTAATGTTTGGCTCAGGTTGAATTTATGCTGTTTGATTCGCTTGCACTTAGTATAAGAAACCATTGTTTACAGTAGGCGTTGGTCATCCGCAATACAGGGAATCCTAGTATAGAACCAACAGTAACACTGTAACTGTGTACTTTATTTATCTTTACAAATAAATGAATAAAAAGTAATTATATACATATTTTTACACTGAACAACTTTCCTGCTCTTCACAGAAAAGTTTGACCTGGGTGGATCGAGTCCACGACCTTCGGTGTAGCAGTCAGGTTCACTAACCACTAAACCAACCGGCCAGTCCAGATTAACGTTGTTAACACAGAGTAAATAATTTCGGGTGCCACAGATAATATATTCATAAGTCTTAGGCTGTAACTCCAAGGAATAAATTAACCGTTCTGTTCAATTTGAATAAGATCTTTGTAAGAGCTTCAAAGATTTTTCTTGTATTCATTGGTTTAAGTATATAATTAATTGGATTCTGTTCAACGTCTTTTAAAAAAAAGAAAGGCTAAAGGAATCTATCTAAAATTAGATTGTAGTAAAGAAATGTAATTGGTGAATATTTTTAATGAGATTTTTCCAGTAACCAATCAGGCTGGGCCTATATCCTACTCACAAAAAAAACTGCCGTGAACAAGGAGACTAAACAAGACAAAAAAAAACAATACTTTGTTATGGATGCGTTCATAGCCCGGCTTGTTTCGATTATGAGCGATCGTAAGAGTTAACAAACAGTGGGGGTTGTCGGTAGGTGGGTTGACCGCTAACGGGAAACTAATGAACTTTTCCTTGCTACGGATGGCACGTCATCCATCAGTTATTGGCGTAAGATAGTCATAAGTCAAATCGTTTATTCATGTAAATATTTTCACACTAATAAACGTCGTTTTTTAGAATCTACCACCGTTTCGGTAAGGTGTCATAACAAGGAGAAGAAACGGCGAAAGAAACTCCTCAGCACATCTTTTCAAAATACATGCAATAATAACGAGTACAAATTTGTTAAGAGAATCACACTTGAGCGGAACCGGTTGTGGATGAGTAAAATTAATAAAAAAATAAAATAAATAATAATTATCTTTGGACAACTTTCACACGGCCATCTGAACCCAAACTAAGCGTTAGTTTGTACTATAGTTTTAAATACATACTTATATAGATTCCTTACATTCCTGCTCCTCACAGAAAAGTTTGACCTGGGTGGCAATCGAACCCACGACCTTCGGTGCAGCAGTCAGGTTCACTAACCACCAGACCAAGCGGCCTGTCATTATTTCCAAGTACCTTGTCATTCATATATTCATTGACACTGTAGCCTTTTTCTATGAGCTGGGATTTAATTTGTATTTTTTATATTTCAATCGAATAGCAAATGTTATTATCGAAATTACCCCTCCAATCCTCTCTGGAGCAGCGTGGAGGCTCTAGGCCTCCTAAGTATGATGAGAGACCCGTGCTCAGTCCGGTCAATTACTACCTGATGTCGTTTGGTTGAGGAGTATGCTTTAGGCCTCGTCAGAGAACCGGTGCTCAGTAGTCGGCCAACAATGGGTTGAAGCTTCTCTAGCTACCGTCCTTGATAAGTTACTACCTGATATACCTTGGTTGCCAGTTTTCTGATCCAAGCTACTGGTCTATGAGTGCTTATAAGTTTATTGGGGCAAGACCTCAAGGGTGCTCTAGAAGCTTGTCTTTTATGTTCCGTAAAAATAGATTCCATTGTTACTTTTTCATACGGCAAGTTTTATGGTAAAGTAAATAGTTTTTTTCAATTCTATTAATATTATAAATCCGGAAGTTTTACGGCTTCAAAGATATTTATTTTTCTTTTACGAACAAAAATACTGAATGGATCCTGTAACTTAGCATAGAGATTTTAATATATTCTTCATAATACATATTTTGAACACCCCAGCGTAAGGTATCTTATGTTATGTAACGGGTACCCACGATATTTGTATTTTTCGCGTCGATGAGTACCCGTAACATAACACATTGTACACAGTCCACGATGAATCGAGTTTAAAATCAGGTATCCATCCTTATTTGAACATCTCGCCAGTCCTAGTGATATGGTATTCCCCGTCTTTTATTATACGTACTGCAAAGGAATGGTATGTCTTGCCTGTGTCAATGTTCCGGCCCGTTTATGATGTGGGAGTCTTCAAGAGAAGAGTGAATAGGTATTTCTAAGTTACTGCACCATCTTAGACGGCATCGCCACTTACCGTCAGGTGGGATCTATGTCAAGCATTAGCTTATTCTAGGTAATAAAAAACATGACATCAAATACACAGATATAGTCTCGTATAACAAATAGGATTTGTTTGATTTTCGAAATTCGTTACAATCCCACGCCTGGACCCTGGTCTCGTGGGAGACAGGAATATACTACACTACACCAATCCATTCTACGTTTTAAGACATATAGGGGCGGCTTACAATACAAAACATAATCCCAATGGCCTACCAGGGTGTCGTAAAAGGTGTATAGAAGTCAGCTGCTCCGTGGTAGGGCTTCGCGAAAGGATTATTATGTCTTATGGTGCCCGTCAGGCTGGCTACCACCATCACTTGACACAGCCCCCAAAGAATTCTTCGTGTACAGGCTAGGGGCTTGGGAGCCAGTTCTCCTCTTTTTCACCCCGTCCTTCAGTCATCCTCCTTCCCGTTCTTCTTCTATCACCTGTTATGAAGTGGTATGTTGTTGGTGTATGAGGTCAGTTGCTATCCCAATACCATACTGTACGCACCTTTGCCTACTTCCGAAAGATTTTAAGCCAACTTTATCCTCTTAGCTATGTATGACTATTTATAAATTGCCAGTCATCGTCATCACTACCTCATAACTGTCCCACTGCTGGGCTTTCACACAATATGAGGAGTACCTTGGTAATACTTGAAAAGAATTGCCTCTTTATCCACGCCACATCATCGTATAATGTAATAAAACAGCAAAATGTGCTAAACTTTCTAAATCCGCAATGCTCTATTTTCTTATCGATTTAGCCTTCCACCGTTCTAGCGTAATGAAGGAGCTTTATATAGAACTATATTTAGCGCTGTAAAGTGTGAAATGTGCGCTGTAAAACCGGAGGAGTACGATTCCGCGAGAAAAATTTCATTTAAAATGCAAGCAGGACTTTTTATAACATTCCGGAAATTGTACATTTAGCATGTATAGATTTTCTTCTGTTACGCTTGCGCCTTACAGATTTTAACTTTTTGATGTGCCTTTTTAGCAGACGAAGTTCTATTCTGAACCCTTTCTCATGAATCTCTTTTAAAATCGACTTAGTTACTTCGATTCTTCATTAACTTTGTTTTTGGTGAAGCGATGAACAAGTTATGCTGGGCTTTTGTCATCTAAAACACAAGGAGGAAAACCATAATTGTTATTGTCGCCAATAGTCTGGATAATACTGACCAAAAGACTAGTAGTACTCTTTCATATTTTCCTGCAGCGGACAGTAGGTGCTAGGTCCTACTTTTGGGATCCCATTTCAAATATTGAATTAAGCTGAGCCTCGCCATCGTATTTTATTTTTGAGGGATTACCGTATTGATAGATCGCAAATTACATATACTTTAGGTAATACCGCGGGATTGGATATGGATTTTAAACCAGTAACCAATTTTAAGATTCTTATTAAGAATGAATGAATATTGTGGATGTAATCTTTTGACTTTCATTAAGTGAGCTCGACGATCTTACAATGAAATAAAATATTTTGACTTTGACTTTTGGTATTTTGGCTTTTGGTTATTGCCTTTCTTCGCGGTAGCTTTTCGCCACTCACCTTACCTTTACATTAGGAATTGAGTAACATACATCACTAATAAATTGTACAATGAGCTTTTATACAACTAAAGTTATATAAAAGCTCAAAACTAAAGTTACAACTAAAGTTATATAAAAGCTCATTGAATATCTATACATTTCGGATTTCGAAATATCAAACACGTATAATAAACATCCTTTTTCTGGGAAGCAATTATATAATTATTTTCTTTTCTCTCTATAAAATCCTCGCTTCGTCTTAGAAAACCAACGCCTTATGCTTATTGATAGCAACAACTCAATAAACTGTTCGGTAACTGTGTTTCAAAGGCTTCGCGAAAGGATCTTTTTTGTGAAGCTCGTCTGGCTGGCTACGACCTTCTTGCTTGAAACAGTTGCCAAGCGGTTCGACACATGTACTAGTAGTCTAGTACATACTAGAAGCTTGAGAGCCAGTTCTCTTTTCTCCTTTCCTTCTGTCGTCCTCCTCCCCATTCTTCTTTATCACCCGTCCCGAAGTAGTATGTTGTTGGCAACTAGGGTGATTTGGTGTAGTTCCATGGATTCCAGTAGTTCTAGCGATTTACCGTTTCCCTTGTTTCTCTGCCTACCCTGCACGCGTGGGTATTTCCTTCTAGACAACTTAGCGACACCGCAGTCCAGTGTTGTTAAAGTCCATGGCGCTGGTGATCTTTTACTATTGGATAACCGATCTCTTCGTTATCCTGCAACATCAAAAAAAGAAGAAATAATGTCAGTTCTACTATTTCATATCCTAGGGCTTTATCCTCAGTGTATAGGTTTAACCTTGCTAAACTTCTGGTCATCCAAAAATATGCTTCTTTTTAACCGACTAATTATTTAAGAACAGTCAGTATTCCTTTGTGTTTTCAAGACATGTTTCCGCATGCTGCCAGCACAACGCCTACAAAATTAGGTACCTTTTCTAGTTTTCGGACGTGTTCTAAATTCTAAATACCGTCGTGCCAGGTTTCGTTTGTGAATCAGAACCTCGCACCAGCAAAACGCTCTGAACTTGCAATTTCCACCTTGATTCCTGTGGAACTTAACGGTAAAATGTGGACATGACTTCTATGTCGAGTATTATTCCTTTCGCTTCAACCCTTAGCCCACTATTAAGCAAATGTCTTATGAAGCAGATAGCCTGAGGCTTTGAGTGTTGGTGTCTCGAATGGAAGTTTCAAGCCCTGCGTGCACCTATAATTTTCAAAAAGAGATGTGTTTTACAGGTTACAAGAAAATCTATGATCATTTCCTGGATGTGGTCTATCCATGAGCCAAGTTTCATCGAAATCTGTTCTACAGTTGGCGCGTGAAAGACGAACATGTTTACAAACTTTTACATATGTAATATTACTAGGATTATAATTTTGTAAATTGAATCGGCCCAAGTCAAAGGCAATTCTGAGAAAGTAGCAGGTGCTAACTAAGTTCGATATGTATTAGGCATATGAACGGCGTTAGCAAGATTCAAGACTAATCAATACGGGGTAAGGCTACTTTGCCATTGATACGTTATGAATAGTACGTAGTTAGCAGACCAGTTAACACCGCCATCTAGCTTACAGCCATTATCACTAAATCCAGTCGGTCTTATAAACTCAATCAATAACTATTTTTTTAGTTGCATAGTTACAAAACACAAATTACATTTTTTTAAAGACCACTTTTTAAGGGTCACTCGCCGAGACCACGACCCATGTAACTCTATCGGAATATTAGTATAACAATAAGCAGATCGTGAGTACCTATGAATTTAAAATGTTTAGTACTCGCGGCGATATTAGTTAAAAGACTCATGACACTGTCTGTCACTATTCCTCAAATTTACATATATTCAAAAGTGGAACCTTGACTAACGGATTCCTGGTCCCAAAACCCCTAAACTTCAATTTTCATTGTAATTGATTATGAGGTTTTTTATAAGCAGAACTCCTGTATATAACAATGTATACAAACAAATATATTTTTTTAGAGTATATATAATCTAATCAAGTATACTGTTTTAATTAAAAATTAACAATTAACGAAATCGTTCAACTGGCAAGCTATGTTATGTCACAATAACTATCCTTTTCTGGTAACTCGTTCTTCGAAGGGAGGGCAATTTCTCGTTGGGAAATAAAAATCAAAATTAATCTATTTTCAGTTTTCTAGTAGGACGACGCGGTTTTTCTCGTCGCTAATTATACGTACTGCGAAGGATTTAAATATCTTGCCTACGTCGGTGTTCCCGCCCACGTATGATACAGGAGTTTTCAAGAGAAAAGTAAATAGGCATTTACTAAGTTATTGCGCCTGACACCTTAGACATCATCGCCACTTTCCAGGTGGGATTTATGTCAAGCGTTAACTTATTCCAAATAAAAAAAAACTAGAATAAGGACTTATTTTGTTCATATGTATTGATGTCCTCTATAAATCTGTAGTACATCACTTTACTCTATTGTCAATAATTCAAGCAGTACATGCGACATAAGATTTTTTTTCACACACAGATCTCTAGGTAATATTTTATTTTCTTTTTTTTTTTTTTTTCAATGTCTATGTCCGGAGTCTATTCTCCTTAAACAAACAGTCAGATAAATATCTGAGAAGGAAAGTCTTCTTATGAAATTAGCATAGATACTAACTAACGGAATCCTATAAAGTAGTACATACAACCAGTTTGCAGTTAAATGAAAGTACAATGTGAACAAATTTAGCTGCAGGTTTTTAACATACAGACGTGTTGTGAATTTTAATCCCGTCATGCATGCGATGTGGACACAATCAAGTGTTATCAAGTTAGCGGTGCGGGTTACTTTTATTTAATTACTAGAGTAAGCCCACGGCTTCGCTTGTGTAGTATGGTGCTAAAAATGGCCTATGTGTCATTTTAGACTGTAATGTATACCTGTGCCAAATTTCATGCAAATTTGTTAAGTAGTTTGTACGTGAAGCAATAACGGACATCCATCCATACTCGCAAACTTCTGGTAGTAGTAGGTTCTATAGGAATAGTTGAAAATAGAACAGAGATGCTTTATGTTGAGTTTTCACCGTCAAGGACCAAGAGATAAGGAAGAAGTTCTTACAGAGTCAGGAGAACAGTCGTCCGTAATGTGTTTTGGGTCGTGGAATCTGTTAATCAAGCATAATTTTTTTAATAAAATCGTGTAATTTTCAAAAATATTGAAATTACATAACAGTGCCATCTGTGTTATTTTGTGGGTAACATTTAAAGTGCACCGTTTTTTATTTTTGTATTGCTGTACTTTTCCCCTAGATGGCAGTATTATAATATATTTATGAACATCATATTACGAAATAACTTTGTATATAAGAGGAATAATTGAAACGAACCATTCCTTGATACTAGAACACAATAATCACCGGAGGCCTTTGTAATTGTTTTGTTCTTTTCAAAATTTCAAGAAATATCCAATTTATTGAAAATGACTAGCGAAGCCAATTATTGGAAAATTGCAATCATATTATATTTATTGGGAATTGTTCTTAGAATAACTTATCCAATTCAGCGTGGGTATGATTTATCGGAATACTATTTATTATCAAACAATAAATAAAAGCAATATATTCAAATAATACCCACAAAATAACAGGTTTTTGCAAATTAATTGTTTTGCTGGCCTATGTTATCTTAAATATTTGTCGTTTTGTTTAGAATTTGGAATTCAAATTTAATTTAATTTTATGCTTATAATTATATTTCTGTTTTTAATTTTGCGATTCATTTGTTTTCGAACTGTTTGATGTGTCTTTTCACGAACTAGCAAACTTAAAATATCGCATTATTTGCGAATATGAGTTCTACTGCAGCAAAAACGCTATTGGATCTAGATAACGAAGATCGTGAAATGGAATCCATCTTAAACCACGTCAGAGTTAGCGACCTGCTTAGGAGTGATTTATAAAGTAATTTAAAGCCCCATGACAAATTGGTAAAGTGAAAAATGCAGTACCGCATGAATTGGGTTATGAAAAAAAAACGCTTCTAACACCTATGCACTGTGTTACTGGAAGGTTATATTAACGACGGAATTTGTGGATCATATTGGCCAGCTTCAACCCATTGATGGCCCTCTACTGAACACGGGACTCTTGTACTGAGGAGGTCTAGAAGATACTCGAACTCACTGCTCCAATGCAGATTGATGGTATTAATGGCCAATTCAAGTTTTGGAAGGTTTTTGCCACTCGAAGACCTCCTATGTAGCATTACGATTGCTATCTATGGGTCACAACTGGCCACCTTATTAACTAAAATTTGCAAAGTCAAAGTCAAAATATTTTATTTCATCATAGGAACGTCGAACTCACTTAACAAAAGTCAGAAGATTACATACATAATATTTATATAATCTTATTAAGATACCTTAAAATTGGTTACCGATTTAAAATACATATCCAATCCCGCGGTATTGCCTAAAGACTCGGAAGACAGCAATCAGCAAACACGCAGCAAACGATCAGCAATACTGCAAGCACTTACTATTATTATGTGTTTAATCACATCCTATTACATACGCGATCGCTTGCGCAACGCTCGTTGGTGTATACAATGCACTTTTTACCAAGAACGAAAGTAGTACGATTATCGCTGATATATAATGCGAATTTGTGATCTACGAGCAATTACCGCCAAATTTTCGTGATCGCTTTCCGTTTGCAAGTTAGATAGTCCCGCGGGAAGCGCTCATAAAATTTTTCTTCACTAGAAGTCATCCATTCTCCTCCTAACCGCAAGGGCAGGTTCACAAATAATATGCCTTATCACAACTTGTGACACACACATAACTATGAAAATAAGAGGACTTCGCAGCAGGATTTAAAACCAGGTCCTCTTTTTCGACAGACCAACGTTCCTAAAGGTTTTTTCGAGAGACCAACATTCAAACTGGCGGCTATCAATGTTACGCCATTGTTATTAAAGCTAAAATATCATCATGTCAACGCATCACGGCCTACTATTGAGCACGGGTCTCTTCTCTGAATGAGAAGGTTAAGGCCATGGACCACCACGCTGGCCAAGTGCGGATTGGCAGACTTCACGCACCTTTGAGTCTTGCAAACTCCCCGACATACAGGTTTCCTCACGATGTTTTCCTTCGCCGTTATAGTGAGTGACATTAAAATGCTTAAAACACACACAACTCCGGAAAGTCAGAAGTGCGCGCCCTAGCTGGCCCCCGAGTAGGAGGCCGAATTCTTAACCACTAGGCTATCACCACTAAAAGCTAAAATATATTTGACATAAATTTCATGTCTGTTATTGATTTCGGCAGGCAGCTCCTTGTAGAATTAGTTTGACCGATTTTAGTCCCAAACATAACCGCTAAGGGACTTGACAAACATTCATATAAATATTTGATGTCCCTTCTAAAGGCTTGGTGAACTTAAGCTTAATATAACATACTTGAAACAACTAGTTTAAGTTGTAAACAGACTCTAATGGTGCACTAGTGACCTTAAATCGAAAACCAGTGATGGCCTAACCGTTTAAGCATTTGTTTCGTGAACGAGAGGTTCTGGATTCAAATCCTGCACGCACCTCTTATTTTCAAAGTTATGTATCAGAAGTTGATTATCCTTTGTTTCGGTGAAGAAAGTTATCACCCATTGGTTTTGCAAATTTTTATAATGATCACTTACCATCAAATGGTCTGTCTGGTCGTGTGCTTTAGAATTAATTCCAGATACTTCTTCTTTGACAGGTGGGCTGGCTTCGAGCAGAAGACCAGACAGTCCTCACTATGCACGAACGCGCTGTCCTCGGCTCTCGATACGCTGTCAGTCTGGATGCCCCACGAACGTGGCAGCTCCGCATCAGGCCGCTGAGAGCAGAAGACCGCGGCTGCTACATGTGCCAGATCAATACACAGCCAACCATGACGTGGCAGATTGGCTGCATTGATGTTTTCGGTAAGCTCTAACCAATCTGATACCCTCGCAGTATTTTGCAGGTGGTATCGGAAATACAAATGACTAATACCCATGACCACTTTTTTATCATGTAAATCTGCCCCAGCTTGCAATTGTACTTGCCGCCGTTTCGTAGTTTCTGCAATTTAGGCTATTGGGTTGTGGCTTTACTTATTAGGGTGCGAAGGTCTGCCGTCTTGGGATGTGAGTCTTGGAAATCCAATTATAAACCTATAAATATTCTTACAGTTCGACCAAATAGTCTACAAAGTCCTTGATGTGATAGTGAATCCTAGATATTCTAGAATC